>UZAE01002106.1:0-10306 GCA_900617975.1 Rodentolepis nana
CCCCCCCCCCTCTTGGGAGAAGCTGAAGTCAAAGATTAAGGGGTAATGATAAGTATCATAAAGCCTGCCATTTGAAATAACTTTGCAGTGACCTGTTCTGAACTCTGATATCTAATTATTTGATTTTATCATTAAGATATCGCTTAAATCCACCACCAAAAATATTATTGTACGCCATTTAATATTTCACAAATTATGGGTTCGATGGCCATTGAACAGGTTGATAGATATCTCTAACGCAGACTTCAATATCACTATATTCAGTTCAGTCTGTATGGATTCCATGGCCTCTGTCGCGGTTGATGTACATTATTGACAAATCACGCGTACAAGAAGTACTCAGAATCCGGAAGTGTGAAATGAGACGTGACTATGTTTGGATGTTTGTTCGTCCACATTCCTATCTCTTCGCCTGATTATAAATTCGTACAATAGAAGGCGATAACATATGGGCTATAGTTCTGCTCTGGAACATCGAAATAATAAGAAAAAGCACATAACTGTTTATTTACGATGAAGGTCAATTTTAAAATAACGTTTAGATCCTTTAAAACATAAATCAGCTGCCGAGTGGGTATTAATCTTATGCAAACTTGCTCGATTCGTTTTAGTGCCCATACGATTGTTACTGAACGAATGGATTTCGGACTTCAAATACGCTATATGCATATATATATACACTTCCGAATGCTATAAAGCGAAATTCAAATTAAATTTCTACTGATAAAGTTTTAGTAATTAAAAAACCTAATTTGATAATCTTGTTAGTTAAGCATTACTTATTCTGTCAAACAAAGCAAAAAGGATTTAAGTAGCATATACTCTACCGAATGCCATATTTGAAAATTTGCTTTCGGAGGAGTTAATATTTTTAGCAACTGATCGATTTCGTTGGATTGCCTTTAACTTAACTTCAATTGAATAGTTATGATCTATTAAATCACGCAGTTAGAGAAGTTCCTTTGGGGAAAAACCATTATAAGAACAAATTAGTTTATCAGAATGGTTTCTTTCTACCGCATTTGCTCAAGATAGGAGTTCTTTCGAACTTCATTTTCCGTGGTCTTAAAATGTAAATTAGAAATTCTGTCTGTGTGCACAATTATTGGACCCAAGGAATCTTTTGTCATCAAATATCGATCGTTTTGGATAATTGGGCATATTAAGATTTGAGACGGGGGAAATATTTCTGTTACAACATAATGGTCTCCGATAAATCCACATGGCCCAGCCTAATTCAACAATTAGGCAAGAATTTTAGGTACTAACCTGAAGTATTACCCATCCCCCCGTCATCTTTCTGTCTATAAAAAATCTTGGCGATCGTTCGAGTTTTCATGGACTCTTATGATTCCTTTGTTTAAATCTGAATTCAGGTGATTTAATTTGAAAGGTTCATATGTGTAGCTTACTCTTGGTTGGCCAATTAGAGTTCATTTTGTGTCCAATAAAAATTTTCTTTTAAACTCTTCAGTTATTTACCCCTTTCTTATATGCCCAATGCAGATATCTATAATTAGGGAAAGAGGGGTGTGCGATAGACTTACCTCCACGTGGTGCACCCTGGGCAACGTATACTCATACGGCAAAAAAGTCTATTAACTGGCAGTTGACTCCTGACTTCAAAATCTCATGGCCTACCGCAAGTCATATTCGATCCCTTCCACAGTACTCACCTTTACTTTTTCTCTACCTTTGTGTCTGTCTACCTCTTTTACATCTGTGAATCGCTCTTCTGTTCCCCACCCCTCGAATTTCTGCTACTTTGATGAACCTCCTCTCTGTGAAGCCCGAAGTCAGCTAAATGGCTAATGATAGTTATTAAAACGCCTGCCATTTGAAATAAATAAATGATCCCATAAATAAATAAATAATTAGGGAAAGATGTCGAGGCTATTATGGTCATCTCCATACTGCCAGTGAATTGGACACTCAAAAAATCTCATTCAAAGAATGGATGAAAAGTAGGCCTCCAAATTATCTACAGCAGAATAGGATTAAGGAACCCATAAAAGGAAGTAGCGATGAAGATGACACAAATGCGTGAGTTTTGAATTTTTTTAAATGGAGAATTAAGTCTTTTCAAGGCAGAATCCTGCGATTTGGAAAAACACTGATATGACATAATTGACCTTTGAATGAATCCAATGAACCGAGGGAATGTAATTTTTTTCAAAAATTCCTTTTCCTCTATCATGAATTCACTTTCTTGAAATCACTTTTAGATTTAAAACACGATAAGGGGTCATTCAACCTATTTTTCTTTTTGTAAAATAGTTTCTTGATAACGCAGAAGAAGTTTTTATTCGCAAAAAAGCCGTCTGTCTCCATCACCTTCGGGTCCAGATAGTTTGTTTAAGTTAAGGTAATTAACCTTGACAAGTGTCAGCACTTACTGCGTTACGATGGTGGAAGTGAACAATTAGTATTAACAGTATTTATTTATTTATTATGCAATAAAAAAGCGAAAAATAACCGAAAAAAGCAACAAATTTGAAGACATTATCCATTGAGTTGCCGTCAACAATAGGTCCCTGCAACCCAAATCTGGAAAAGTAAAGATGTTTAGATAAATACTCCAGTTCATGAAGTTGTACTTGGGGGAATAAGATTTTGGAGATTGTGAGCACTTTTAAAATTTTAATGGAGTTAGGCAATATTAAGAAAATTAAGGACATAAAGTGAAATATAGCTCCATAATCTGTCATTCTACAAAACCGTTGGCCAATTGGCCGAGTTCCATATATGAACCCTTCACGTGCAACTCAGTTTTTCACAAAGGACCAGCTATTACAAGATGCTTTACTAATTTGACAAAAGCCACCTAGTCAGATATCAGTATTCTTAATGGAATTGGCTCTTGGGGGTGTATGAGCCGTCGCAGAGACGAGACACTTTGTCTTGACTTGGTGCCGAGACGTCTATGAGGAACGTCTGAAGTCAACTTGAGAAATTCCCCATATCGACGCTAAGTAAAAAACAATGGCGTCTGATCAAAGTTAGTTTGAAGGCGCTGACTACCCAACCAAGGTAAACTTTGTAATGGAGGAGTTTCTTTCTCCTCTCTGGAAGAAACATCCGATCTAGGTTGGTTATACGACTTGATATGTTGGAAAATAGCAACCGACAATGGTACGTCGAAATGAATACTTTTAAAACGATACCCTCAGAGGACCACTACGGTTGGCTACTAAGATGCATTTAAAGCTTACCTGAACACTGCAAGAAGACAGAACTTGCCACTATCTTGTCAACGACCTGTATTGTGAAGAGTTTCGCATAAAAATCTTTTACAATCGGGCTTCACTTCTCTCACGCAAAAAACCTCTCGAGGACTTCCTGGACATTTCATCATAACATTTTCCATTTCTGATAACTAGACTCCAAGGCAAGATAAAGTAGATCACAAGAAGATCATATTTGGTAAGCGACTGAAGTCACGCGAAACCTTCTTCTACGAAGGTTGAAAGGGAATGATTTTACGAAACTATTGATTTTAAAATAGGATTGTAGTGTTGCATTTAAAGGCTATTTATGTTTTAACTTTTACTATTCGTCTTTGGAATAGTAAACGAATTCTTGGTTTCAATATTCAGTTATTTCGCCAAATTGAGTAAGTTGGTTGGCAAATTTTACCGCTCAACTTCTTTTTACTTTTAAATTAAGAAAAAATAGAATTATCTGGCTAGAACAAGCGCGTAATTTACATTGGATTAAAGTAACATTACTTTTTGTAGTTTCAAGTACAGAAATTTCTTTTAGATGAGTAAAGTGCCAAAATTATTATTAATGACATTCTTGAAAAAAGGTGTGCGTTTTGTAATTGTGAAATGCATTTGGCATCAACGAGCAGAGAACTAATAAGACACAAAGAGTAATTAAGTTATCAGTAAGTCTTAATTCCTTTGAATTTGGAACAGAGATGTAGAGAATTCGCTAAATTTGCAGCCCAATTCCAAGATTCAAGTTTCAGGTTTAGGTTCCTGGATTTCAACAAATGCCTTTATACTATATTCAGTGCTTATGGGGTGTGCGCTAGACTTACCTCCACGTGGTGCACCCTGGGTAACGTATACTCAAAAGACTATTAAACGGCAGTTGACTTCTCACTTCAAACGATCATCGCCCCATTGTATGCCATATTCGACTATTTTCACAGTACTCACATAACCTTTGTGCTTGTCTCTTACATCTTTGAAACACTCTTCTGTTCCCCCCACCCCTCTCGACTTCTTTCAATTCAACGTTCCTTCTCTGTGAAGCCTGAAGTCTACTAAATTGCTTATGATAACTAATAAAACGCCTGCCACTTGGTATAAGTAAATAAATATTCATTTCTTATTAATCTAAGTGGTTCCAATCAGGAAGGGTAAGCTTTGTCACGTTGATTCGTCTTTTCTTCAAAGGCAACTAATCTTTCAAGGTATTATGCAATTTATGCGAATTTTTCCGCCTACGATTTATTTAATCATACAAGAACCGAGAAGGCTGTGCTTGATCTCATTTGTCTGTGAAAGTCATTTAACTATCAAATATTATCACGGTTTACTTATTATTTCATCATATTGATCTGTGAATAATATAAACTCTAGTTGACTTGTGGGTCAAATTTTTGGATAATGCACTCCCAGCTATCTACAATCACTCAACTATACTTAGAGAGCTCGTCGATTTCAGTAGAATAAATTGATTGGAAGCTGAAAGTTATTATTTTGAATTACGAACTATATATCTATTAGTAGGAAAAAATTTGTGATAAGTTGTCTTCAAGTCATATAAAATGAAACACGTTAACTCAAATGCAAGAAAATTTCAGGTTCTATCAAGGCGACTTGGGCATTAACTTCAAAATTTCATCCTAATTAAATAAAATAAACAAATCGATTTGTCCTCGAACACTCTATTCTACCTTACTCAGTTACCTATGAAGCAAAAATGCTTTGTTTATTGTATGCGGTCATAGGTGTCTTTTTACATTCCTTTTAATAAAAATATGTTTGATATTTACGAGTAAAATTCATCAGCCCTGAAATTTCATTCCAAAATTTTTACAATTAGAGAAGTATAAGTGCATTCATTGTATACATTTTATGCAGTTGGTGTACACTGGGTTCATTGTCTATCGGTACACGTTGTGTGAGATAAATACCCAACAAGTACAAAAGGAAGGAACATTCGAGAACGCAACCACAGGGCCAAAATTATGCCCCAACCGATACGAACCACAATAGCTGCGGTTGAGACCACAGGGGCAGTGATGACCGAAACAGAGACAACAATCGCCGCAGACAAAACTGAGAAAGTGGCAGAAGGTAGAGACCACAGTGGAGAAATCACTTGATACTCTAGATTGCGAAAGTGAGACACCCCGACTGAGCCACTTTCGTCACAGAGACAGAGAGGAATGAGGCAGAAATAAAAACCAATGCCGCCTAAACTTATACAGTAATAGACACCATGGAGACTAAAGGAGCAGCATAGTTCGTGTGCGTCTACGTGAGGTCATCCGGCACGGCATCTACAGCCATTTCATCGATATATTAACAGCATTCGCCCCCATTGCTTAACCTTCGTGTGTTGAGAAAGCTAGCATTGGAGTGTCTGATAAGCCTGCGATGGCACGTATATATGCTTTAATGGAATTGAAGAGACAATCACCTATAACCTGATATACTTGCAGACTGTTAGGGGCAACGAAGTTTCCATGCCTCTATGATGCACAAAGAGGGTGTGTGGGATGGACTTACCTCCTCGTGGTACACCCTGGGGAACGTATACTCATACGGCAAAAAAGTCTATTAACTGGCAGTTGACTTCTCACTTCAAACAACCATCACCCCCCCTGTATGTCATATTCGACTCCTACTCATCTTACCCTTTCTGAGCCTTTGTGTCTGTCTGTCTCTTTTACATCTGTGCATCACTCTTTTATTCCCCCTCCCAAATTCTTCTCACTTTGATGTACCTCCTCCCCTCTGTGGAGCTTGAAGTCCACTAAAGGACTAATGATAGCTATGAAAACGCCTGCCATTTGTTATAAATAAATGATGCACAAAGAAAATTAGATCAATCTACTTTGACGATATCATTGAGTGGGTGAGATCAAAACTGAGTCAAGCTGAGACTAACATACTTAAAAAATGGGAAAGCTCTAACTTGTTGAGCTGTGAACGATAGATGTTTATTACTTTACAATGAGAGTACCAGTTATCGTGCTTACGGCAAGGTTAACGAATTGATAAGTATTCCTTTCTCTAGACGTTTCTTAACCCAGACATTCCATTTTTACAGTCAATCAATATAATCAACCTATTTTTGGCTAGTGAATGCTCTACCTATTAGATATATTCAGAGGCTTAACACTTCTCATTTTTGGATTATATCTGGGGCCTAACCATCCGAAGAGTCATTAGTTAGAATTTTATTAGAGATAAGGCACACAGTGTACTAGAATATAAGTGTTTGATAGTAAATAGCAGGAGAGATAAGAGAACGCGAGTATACCGCAATTTCACGTCGATAGTGTGTCACAGGTTGCCCATTTGGGGTAATTGATAACATCCCCTAAACATTGGACGTTGATTGGCTCTTCCTTCATGTAAGGAGTGGTTTGAAGATTATTAGTGAGTTAAAAGAAGCAGTAATTCTAGCGGGTTGGTGAAGACATAAGTTCGTATACACGGAACTTATAGCAGTGTAGTATTGCGTACAGTAAAGTAAGATAACGTAGGTGTCGATTAAGGAGTTTACTTTGTTGTTTGAGTGCATTTTATTCACAAATGCGCTTATTTATTTTTGTGGTCTATGATCAGATTTCTCCCATAAGCCCGTTCCTACGTACCCATATTTACGCATTTTATTGAAGTTTATTTACTTCTTTTTACCTCCAAACACGCAGGAATGATTTTTTTTTCAAGGTGAACTTGAGAAGGAAAATCACAGTAAATTTGACAGGATGGGTGCACGTGAAGACAATGGCATTTCTCAAATGAAGCACAAGAAAACAACTGCTTTTATCCGAATGACAAAAATTTTAAAATTTCCCATGGTCTTATCTAACCACCCTTTTGCTGTGCTTTCATTTATTCACTTAAACCGAGATTCTAGATCCTGGTATTCGACTTTAACGTTGTCGCATAGTTGTATTACTTCATACTGAAATAAAATTAAACGAGAGTATATTTAGTGTTCATTCTCAGTCTTAATTTAATGATCTGGGAAACATTATTTTATATTTTTAGTCATGACGAATTCGTAGAATTTCTTCAACGATGACGCATTTAGGGTGAAATTACAGATAAGTCGACATATTGTGAAGTGACAAAATGTTTTGAATAGTTTTTAAAAGAATAAAATGAGATTTAGGAAGTATTAGTGCGTAAAGAGGGTGGAAGGAAGTGACCATCTTGCTACAACGGTCACCAACTCCTGACCAGTAGGAAGGAGTGTGGTTAATGTGATTTCTTCACTCATCATGCACTCACTTATCGTACCTTAGTCTGCTCCAAATTGCAAAAGAATTTCTCCGATTTTAATTATAGAAAATGCCAATTATAAAAAGTACTTGATTTTATATTATCTGATCCACTCTCCCTTTAGCTCTCATCTTTAAATGCCATTAGAAATTCACAGACACCCACGCAGGATTGATCATTTTTTCCGGAAATGGAATTCTGGATTTATGAGATACTTTCACATTTGCCAGCCTGTATACTTGCAAACTGGGATGGTTATTGCACAACTGAACGACTCATTAGATGTTAGATGGGCCAACCAACGAATAACTGGGCACACAGATAGAAGTAACACGGTAAAATCAGAGCCTTAAATCTCTGCCTCACTCACAGCCCACCAGTACTACTACTACTGTATTGTACAAATAAAAGCTCATTCAACAAATGTAAAGATCATGTTTTTGCAACAGAAAGTGGTGAACGTTGTACCCATCTCGACTACAACGTCACTCTCCAGTTGGTTATATCACCTTGATTTAATTTGTTTTCATACAGTTAAGAACACGTGAACGAGACAAGAACTATTTTTATACTCAGGGGAGCCTACTTGACTTCATTCATCAAGTCCTGCCATATTTTCCACATTTGCAATACCATAGGTTTACTATTCCTCATGATTAGTAGACTCATTGATTGCGATATTGAATCTTAGCAAAAGGCATGGGCTGTCAAATTTCTGGCAAATTCAATGCACCTAGATTTATAACAGCGAAAATAAGATCACGTGTATAAGTAAATAGATTCCTGAGTTAAAATTTGCATACCGCAGTGGCTTCAGCATAGGGAACACCAACTAAGTTGCATTGGTATGAAATTGACAACTAATAATGAGAGGGTAAATACGATTTAAGCTTATCAGTATGTAAAGCTAATGGGGTGGAGGCTTTGGTACGAAGCAATCGAATTACTGGAGTGTGGATTTTAATGAAAAAAATTGTATTTAGTGGGTTGACTACCCACACCAGTGAAAATTTAAAGTTTTTGCTGTGGGAAGATTCCGAAGATTCCGAACAATGGAATTTAAAAAAAGAACAGGAGGAGATAGAAGTTGTAAATAAATTCAGATATCAGCAGAGTTGTATATAGTCATAATAAATGAGCAACTTCATACCTTGTTCCAGCCATAAGCGGTGAAAATATAAGGTCACCATCTGGCGAATCAATTTTGAAAGTTTAAATCCAATAATTTTAGCATTTTAACATCCCAGTTACTTCTTTATCGACCTTCCCATATATTAATTAGGTCAAAATTGGAAATAAAATCTATTAAGATTCTTTATTTAAGCATTTTAATGAAGGGAGAATTACCTCCAATGTTATTGCTATTGCCATTAGCAAGGTGGTAAAAATTTAAATTTTTGTTAAATGGAAAGGGAATTGAATTAAGGAAGGAGCAAGCCAGTCGAATTACGTGGAAGGCTAGTGCAGAATGAGACAAATTATGGGCTTATGACATTACGTGACATGCTTTGATTAGATTCCGAGCGACGTCGGGTTTTTCATATCCTCACAAGGAGTGTAATTCAAAGTGTAATGTTATTATTACCATTATTTCTCATAGTATTAGAAAAATGGAAAAACACAATTGTGAAGAGTAATTGAAATTGGTTTAAGGAATGCACAATGAAAGACGTGGGAGATTTATTTTATGTGATTTTTGGACTCGGGTTGAGCAACATTTATCAAAGTGAGCCGTTTTCGCTCCGTAGTTCAATGTCTCGTATTTTTGTCCTCTGAATAGCAGGAAATGCTTGTCAATCTTGTTGAGTTGTTGTTGGCAGGCCTTATTTAATCAATGGGAGTTGGTCTTACTGCTTGATTTGTCATTTTTTACCCCGATTGTCTGGAAAGTCTAAATTTACTTACACGTTGCCTATCAGCTTACTTTTCAATACAGACGAGAAGAAATCATTTAAAAGCCAATTGGAAGTTATTCCAAATAATGTAACCACTTTTAAGCGTCATAGATTAAAATATTTTATGAGTCACCAATGCATTGATTGACTCACAGATCTGTTGAGTTGGAAAAGAAGACACCATTACCAATTGATGTGTATCACCTTTGTGTCTATCTCTTTTACATCTGTAAATCACTTTTCTCTTCCCCCTTTCGACATTTTGTGACTTTGTTCCTCCCCTCCGTCAAGCCCGAAGTCAACTAAAGGACTAATGATGATGATCATAAAGTCTGCCATTTGATATAAATAACAAGGGTTGAAAGATTCTTCCTTCAAGTGGAACTGATGATATTCAAAGATTGAGATAGAGTGTCATCCTGTAGATTTGATTATTAGTGAGCTTTGATGAGAGAGGATAAATTTAAATATGGGAATCAATGTATCGACGAAGTCAGCCAGGAAAATTTATTAATTTATTTATATCAAATGGCAGGCGTTTTGATAGTTATCATTAGCCCTGGAGCTGACTTCGGGACTTCACGAAGAGGAGAAGGGACATCAAAGTGACAAAAAGTCGAGATGGGAGACAGAATAATGATTCACAGAGGTAAAAGAGACAGACAGATATAAGCCAATTAGTGGCTTTAATAACGTATTTCCTTTGTCTTTCTAATAGTGGACAAAACCTTCATACAATTGTCACAGTCGAATAAGCCATTTATCATACTCACCAATACAAGTTTCGAATTGAGTCGAAACTCCTTAAAGGCAACCTATTTCTTAGTAAGTAGAAAGTGAAGAAATAAATAGAAATTGTAAGGCACCAACGAAAGTTGTTTGACGCCCTCACTTTCTAATCGCCTGCTGTGGTATTCATAAGTCACATGCCTATCT
>UZAE01002107.1:0-10299 GCA_900617975.1 Rodentolepis nana
TCTTTTAAATATTTTTAGGGGCCTTAATTCTTTGTAGCACTCGCAAGCTAATCAACCATTGGTTTAATTTTCATGTTTAAATTATGCTCTTCCTAAAGTTGTGCCACTTTGGAAGTTTGAATGGATCATGGATAAATTACCTGACTTCCTAAGAAAAACCAATTTTTGACATGTGGAAAAGAGCGGAAGGGGTGGGAGGGGGGTGGGAGGGGGGGGGGGGGGGGGAAGGCGAACGAAAAATATGGCGCTAAAATCCCACCGTTCCACACACACGCAAATGACCTGATTGGAAGAAATTTCCCAGACGAGATTTTACGCCTTCCGAAATCCGCGTTAAATGATCCCTATCGTGATCGTTGTAAAGCAGCACATTTTTAATGGGGCAAATTTTGTGTAAATATTGGAGAATTTGAAATAGTGTGTGTGTGTGTGTTTTTAAAGAAATACGATCCCCAAATTGTTTGACAAATTATTTGCTTAACCTAAAATTTATTTCACTTGACTTAAGCTTTGAGGAAACATAAATCAAGCGTCGCATAAAGTAAAGATTGAAATTAAAAACGATTGAAATGACGAGCAAAGACTTTCGGCTGCATGTTATTCTGAAAATGTTATCACTTTAATGAAAAGAATTTTTTAAAAGACAATGCTAGCTGCTTTCAATGCTAAATTCCAAATGAAGTTTAGCACCGCCAAAATGTCTTTAAAGACAATCTAATGAAGGTTAATATTTGAGCTTAAGGTCATTCTCAATGTATTCGTTTGGTCTTAATATTTATTTATATCAAATGGCAGGCGCTTTGATAGTTATCACTAGCCCTTTAGTTGATTTCAGGCTTCACAGATGGGATGGAACATCAAAGTGAAAAAGGTCGAGATGGGGGGGGGGAGACAGAAGAGTGATTCAAAGATGTTAAAGAGACAGACACAAAGTTGGAAAAAAGGTGAGGTGAGTACGGTTAAAGTAGTCGAATTTGACATACAGTGGGATGATGGTAGTTTGGAGTCTGTAGTCAACTGCCAGTTAATAGACTTTTTTGCCGTATGAGTATACGCTGCCCAAGGTACCCCACGTGGAGGTAAGTCTATCGCACACCACTTAGTCTTAATATAGATTCTTTTGAACAGCATAACATTTTATTTCATAAAATTTCATATTTCAAACAAATAAAATCACATTTCGGGGGGAGGGGAAGAGGATTTATAAAAATATGTTAGAACTCTCTCTCTCTCCTAATTTTCAAACTTCCACCTACACAAAAAATTAAATATCGCACGTGGAAGGAGGGAGGGAGGGAAGGAGTAATCGAACTTTCCACTTTCCACCTGCGGTGACCTGAATATTCAGTCAACCCCTCCCCCCCCCCCTTCTCCTATCTACGTGGCGTCCAAGACACTTTATCTTATTGTCGATCTCCCGAGTATATTGAGTATTCAACGCAAATGTTAAGTGTCAGAATGGAAAACCTGATATTCTGAATCTTTATTGGAATTTATAATTTCAGATCAACGTCTCTCGACGATTGATTTTCAACTAATGCAATCCTTGCAATTCTACGTGTACACGAATTGTCGCATGAAATATGGTACCAATGAAAATATAAATCTGTTCAAGGAGAACGCGCATTCCCAATAATCGTCTATAACACATCCTACATAATAAAGGAACCTCTACAAAGTCCAAAAATATCTCAAACCATGACGTTCTTGGAAAAGACAGTATTAGCATTCGAATACTCCTCATATTTTTTCAGAACTAAAATCTCCACCACGAGCATGCCTGCCTCAAGTTTTTGAAACGACTTTTTCGGCGAACAACTTCATGTTCATTATGGAAGCTATCTTGCCTCTGCAGAAGTAAAGCTGCGTGGTGCTTTATAGCAAGAAGCATCATTCTGCCTACTTAAATGGGCTGATCGACCATGAGGTTACTGAACAGCAGCCATTAAGTACTGCAAATCGTAGACAAGATATTTTCGGATTTTTGGAAGGCGGACAACCAGTTTACCAAAATATTTATTTCAAATGGCGGGCGTTATGATAGGTATCATTAGCTCTTTGGTTGACTTCAGGCTTCACAGAAAGGAAGAGGAACACCAAAGTAGCAAAAAGTCGAGAGAGGGGACAGAATAATGATTCACAGACGTAAAAGAGACAGACAGACACAAAGGTAGAAAAAGGTGAGGTGAGTACTGCGGAAATAGTTGAATATGAAATGTAGTGGGGTCGTGGTAGTTTGAAGTCAGAAGTCAACTGCCGGTTAATAGACTTTTTGCCGTATGAGTATACGTTGCCCAGGGTGCACCACATTTTGCCGTATGAGTATGCGTTGCCCAGGGTGCACCACGTTTTTGCCGTATGAATATACGTTGCCCAGGGTGCACCACGTGATAGACTTACTTGCCGTATGAGTACACGTTGCCCAGGGTGCACCACGTGGTGCCTTATGAGTATACGTTGCCCAGGGTGCACCACGTGGAGCCGTATGAGTAAACGTTGCCCAGGGTGCACCACGTGGAGCCGTATGAGTATACGTTGCCCAGGGTGCACCACGTGCCGTTTGAGTATACGTTGTCCAGGGTGCACCACCTGGAGGTAAGTCTATCGTGAGTATACGTTGCCCAGGGTGCACCACGTGGAGGTGTATGAGTATACATTGCCCAGGGTGCACCACGTGGAGGTAGCCGAATGAGAATACGTTGCCCAGGGTGCACCACGTGGAGGTAAGGTGTGAGTGTACGTTGCCCAGGGTGCACCACGGACTCTTTTGCCGTGTATACGTTGCCCAGGGTGCACCAGTTTGTTTGCCGTATGAGTATACGTTGCCCAGGGTGCACCACGTGGGCAGTTTGAAGTTGGGTGATGGCAGTTTGAAGTGAGAAGTCAACTGCCAGTTAATAGACTTTTGGTAGTTTGAAGTCAGAAGTCAACTGCCGAATAATAAAGTGGCAGTTTGAAGTCAGAAGTCAACTGTCGGTAAATGTAATTTTGCATAGTTTGAAGTCAGAAGTCAACTGCCAGTTAATAGATTTAGTAGTTTGAAGTGAGCATACGTTGCCCAGGGTGCACCACGTGGAGGTGCCGTTTGAGTATACGTTGTCCAGGGTGCACCACCTGGAGGTAAGTCTATCGTGAGTATACGTTGCCCAGGGTGCACCACGTGGAGGTGTATGAGTATACATTGCCCAGGGTGCACCACGTGGAGGTAGCCGTATGAGTATACGTTGCCCAGGGTGCACCACGTGGAGGTAAATCTATCTCACACCCTTAAAGCAAAATATCGATATGTTTGTTCTAAGGGTAAACCGCTCTGTAAAGTAAAGAGGGGGGAGAGGGGTCGATACTGATCGGTGGTAGATAACCAGCAAGCGGAATAGCCAACGACACTACTTAAGTATGCTCGATAAGTGGCATGGCACTGTTCCACCTTCTCACCGGGAGACGTTTTGAGATGACTTACCTTTCTAAATCAGCATTGGGGGGGGGAGGGAATGTCAAAATGGAAATGCAAGTTCATTTATAACCACAAAGTTGAATACTGAGCGTGAATGATACAAACCCAGAATTCCACTTTTTACTTGTTCTGTAAAAATTCATTCTCCCCTATGTCCTCTCCCCATAACTACCTGATTGTTTTGTACCTCCTTTTCATTCCCTGAAATGGTACTTCGGGAATCGAAGTTGTCAAAATGTCATTTATAAGAGACTCAAACTCACTGCAGAAGAGCAGTGTAGAAGGTGGAGTCTTTTACGGGAGACTGGAAAATCTTAACCATTCCTTGCAAAGTAAATAAATAAATTTTCCTAAAAAATTGCATGCATCTCTGTATGGTAAATGAGAAACCGATCCTTTTTTACAGTTTCATCTCACTAGATCATTCATTACAATGGCGCAAGGTACTGACGATATTCATACAAACATCGAAATGAATCAATGAATGAGTAAATGAGCATATAATCCCATCAGTGATGAATCGAACCAAATCAGGTTTCCAGGCAATGTGAAATGAATCAGAGTTTGTGAATGCGCGGTGCATATTTACTGTGGCACTTGAATGCATATTTAAGATATGCGTTAGGCTCCTCTACCATGAATGTCGAAATTCCATTTATAAATCTACTAATTTAATAACGGGTTTGCAATGATTCGGTATCCAAGGATTCGCATTAAAAAGTTCAATTACGTGCGACGATTTGACCAAAGCGATTAATGAAAAATATTAAATTTAGACTAAATTGGAAGTATAATTTAAGTGAATATAAAGGATCATATAAAGTTAATTTAATAAACCATGATGCATTGCTAATTTAAATAGGAAAGATAGCGGAAATTGATTTAAACTAAATAGTTAGAAAGTAACAATAGTACTATTAATCACAAGACCTAATTAGTTAGTAGAATCACTTTCTATTCGGACGGACTTAAGTTAAGTCTTTCCGCTGACTATAACCACGCCACATTCAGCTGCCCACTTCCGTCTTGTTGTTCCGAAGTTAGGGCAGTTGAACGAGATGACAAGAGATTGTTTTCATAACTGGGCTTCAGTATGAAGGAGTTAAAATTCACAGCTGGAAATGAATATCAAAATGAAAGGATGTTGGTCAAAAGGCCCTGAAGAGGCCTCTCCTCAAGCTAATAGAATTTGTAAGTAATCAATTCATTTGTTCAACGAGAATATACATTACGATCTTTAAATGAATGTAACTATCACTTATATGGCTATTCTTACAATGTTGGAATAAGTTATTAGTTGAAATACAACAAATTAGTAATAAAATAAGTACACGCTCGATATCCAATTATTGCACTTAACGCGTTGATGTTATCTAATAGTTTTATTCACACTTATCAATGTTGCATAATAGTTGATGAGAATGCATTGAGTAATTTGGCAAGAAAGCTGGGAATGCGATAATGTCTACCACTTGTCTCGAAAAAATCTTTCAGCTCACATGGGATTGAAGGGTAGGCTGACACGCGAATTCGGAATGGAAATGAATCGAGGATAAAGCCGTGACGAGTGGAAAAACTAATCAAAAAGATTAGCCGAGCGTGAAAGTAGTTCTGAGAGCGGGCTTCTAAAACGGAGGAGGGGGAGGGAGGGAGGGAGGGGGGGGGGATTTTGTGCCCCTGATTTCCCAAAGGGGATTTTCCGCCAGACACGTGCTCTTTATCAAGGGGGGGGGGACTTTTAGTCATTAGACGTACGGACACATGGCTCACCTGATTGAAACGTCATTTCGCGCCTTATCAAACCGCGAATCACTTGGATGACCCTAATTTGGCTTGTAAAAACTTACTTAAGTTCAAAAAAATCCGTGCTGGAAAGGTTTTATGGCCTGACCTCCTGATCAAAAGAACTCCAATTATGAAATCCATTTGGCCACGGGCAATTTGAGAGTAAATTGCAAAACGCCCCTAACACGACCCATTATTCTTTTGATCATTCATTAGAATTTTATGCGCAAACTTTTCAAAATTTCTATTACCCAAGTAGAACAATGCAGCATGGAAATTTCTTAATTTTTTCCGGCAAACTTGGAATAATCTATTTCCCATTGAAAAAATGACATTTCTGCTTACCTCGAAACAATATTTGTCAATAAATTTATTTTAATTAGTGTACTTTTGAGTGAATTTATATCTTTGCTTTAGAAAACACTATTATTAATCAGATTCGAATGAATAACACTTAATCCTATTAATTGGAACAATTATGTGGACTTATTACAATTATTAACGAAGGATTATCGCACGTTTCTCAAAAATATATATATATATTTTTTGAGCAACATATATCTACATAACCTATAATGAATAAACATCAATCGACTTTACAGGGACTGTTTTCGCTCGTTTTGGTTGGAGAATGAGAATTCCAGACACCTCCGCTTCTTGTGCTCATTCTATCGTTCCTTTCACCAAATTGATAATTTGGTGCTAATTCGACTTAGAATCTATTTTCTGGATTTACGAAAGGTGTAGTTGTCTGCTGTCAATGATAACCAGGGCATATGCTGTGACTCCAACGGTAGTTGCTTCAAAATGGTGAGACAAGTGTGAGTCATTGAACTGTCTTCCTTCATATGTATTTTGAATTTATTGCGATTTTACTACTGTTGATACCACGACAAAAAATAATAATTCGATTTAACTTAATTTTATTTTAAAAAAACTTACGTAACTGGAGAGAGCTTAAACAAAGTAGCTTGATCACTGGAAGCGAGTAAATTCATATTACTTCCAATGAAGAACCCTCCTATTAAACTAGATTTAAAGTTATAAAGTTGTGAAATCATAAAGAACAAATTTTATTTTTATTCGAATTTTATTCTTATCCCAAAATTAATTCAATATTTTTTTGCATTGTCATGGAAATAGCAACAGTAACCTAACAATTTATTTTGACCAATTTTGTTAAAGTCTAAAAAAGGAAAAAAAGCATATTTCCCTATTCGAGTAAAAGAGGTGAAGTTAGTGTCAAGTTTCCCCCGGGAAATGGGTGTGCGTCTTGTTTCTCAAATTGGTTAATCATCAAAGAAAATGAATTATCGAAGAAATAGGTAATTTCCTTATGTAAAATTCGACATCTTTCTTAAAGCCCAATTGATAATTCTATCAATCATGTGTTTATGTGGGTGATTCCAAAGAACCACTTTCCTACACAATTTCAATTTCAGTGCTTAGAAAATTATTCAATCAGCTGTAGTAAAAAAGCTAATTGCAAATCAAAATTTGCCCTGATAAGACTCAAAAATACCAGTTGGGAGGCCACAGACTACATGCTTCGTCTAAGGCTTAGATATCCATATCCAGCAGATGATTCTCAGTCAGTCATATCAATATGCCAACTCTCGCTGTTCTTGACACCCTGACAGTTGGGACAAACCCGTAAGCATTCTAGAGGTGCCCTGAACTTCGAGTCATAACTATCTACGGAAACTTCAGTCACTGTTGTGGGAAACGTAGTCTGGTTAAATTTATATTTGAGAAAATGGGGTGTGCGATAGACTTACCTTCACGTGGTGCACCCTGGGCAACGTATACTCATACGGCAAAAAAGTCTATAAACCGGTAGTTGTCTTCTGACTTCAATTACCATGATCTATTAACTGGCAGTTGACTTCTCTATGTCATATTCGAAGTCTATAAACCGGCAGTTGACTTCAAACTATCGGCAAAAAAATTCTATTAACCGGCAGTTGACTTCTGACTTCAACGCAAAAAGGTCTATTAACTGGCAGTTGACTTCTCACTTCACAAAAAAGTCTATTAACCGGCAGTTGACTTCTGACTACTCAAACGGCAAAAAAGTCTATAAACCGGCAGTTGACTTCTGACTGAAAAGGTCTATTAACTGGCAGTTGACTTCTGACTTCAAATAAAAGTCTATCAATCGGCAGTTGACTTCTCACTTCAAACTAAAGTCTATTACCTGGCAGTTGACTTCAAACTACCATGAGTAAGTCTATTAACTGGCAGTTGACTTCTGAGTTCAAACTATCATGACCCCAAGTCTATTAATCGGCAGTTGACTTCTGACTTCAATTACCATGATCTATTAACTGGCAGTTGACTTCTCTATGTCATATTCGAAGTCTATAAACCGGCAGTTGACTTCAAACTATCGGCAAAAAAATTCTATTAACCGGCAGTTGACTTCTGACTTCAACGCAAAAAGGTCTATTAACTGGCAGTTGACTTCTCACTTCACAAAAAAGTCTATTAACCGGCAGTTGACTTCTGACTACTCAAACGGCAAAAAAGTCTATAAACCGGCAGTTGACTTCTGACTGAAAAGGTCTATTAACTGGCAGTTGACTTCTGACTTCAAATAAAAGTCTATCAATCGGCAGTTGACTTCTCACTTCAAACTAAAGTCTATTACCTGGCAGTTGACTTCAAACTACCATGACCCACTGTATGGCATATTAGTCTACTTCCACAGTACTCACCTCACCTTTTTTCTACCTCTGAGTCTGTTTACTTCCACAGTACTCACCTCACCTTGGTTCTACCTTTGTGTTTGTCTCTTACATCTTTGAAACACCCTTCTATTCCCTCCCCCCTATCAACTTTTCTCAATTTGATGTTCCTTCCCCTCTGTGAAGCCTGAAGTCAACTAAAGGGGTAATGATAACCATCAAGATGCCTGCCATTTGATATAAACAAATATTTGAGAAAATCTTATCAATTTGGCAAGGAGGAATGTAAAGCCAGGCACTAAAATAAGAAGCAGCTGGACACAAGAAGGTAAGACGAGTGCAAGACTGGGAGGAAGCAACCTTTCTATCCAATAGTCGATTCCATCAAGGGATTGTGATGGAGGGTTTCTCGGGTTCTAAAGCCCCCCCCCCTCCCCTCTTCCCAATGCATTGTACTCCCATACTCTCCTCGTTGGTCGTCGCACTGACATGTACCTCCCTATTGGCTGGCATACTTGCTATCTTAGGCTAACTTTAATTGCACAATACCACTGGAGTCTTCTCCCTCCAAATTCTACTGGATTTGAGTAAATTATACTTGTGGTTCTGAACACACTTTGTCTTTGGAGGGTTACGTTAAAGGCCTTTAACGATGACAATTTAAGGTGTGCTAAGCTATTTACTGGTACTTTTTATTGCTATTTGTTCATTATTGACATTATAAGCCTTCTCTTTATTGATCATACCTCATGCTCATATGGCGTATTTGCACGAACGCGTTGGTCCAAGCGCGCACTAAAACAAATACAGCTTTTATCGCCACCACCTTTATCAGAGTTCAATATGAGCTGTCCTGTGCCTGTGAGCTGTGCAGGAATTCTCTGAGGCTGGTTGAAGTGAGTTGTGTACTTTGACCGAACAAACTAACCACTCTATACTTCAGACTACCTGGCCTCATCACATTTCTAAAGGTGAACTTACTATCTCCATGCAAATTAAACCTCACAGACGCATTCTCTTTGCGGTTGACGATTGTCCACACTGTCAACAGGCATTCCAGTGGTTTCTCAAATGGATGTGGCGTAGAGGAAATCCTTCAAAAACTCTATCACAAATCCCTGAGGGTGAAACTTCGAACAGAATAACCCCAGCAGATAAGTTGGAGCCAGAAGAGGATGCTATTACGCTCATCCATATTATCCCGCCAGAACTCACTGCCGGTTCAAATCATCCTTCTAAAACAGAAGTTCTAATCACGCCAAATAGAATGGAGAATAGTGAAGTAGGAGGTCAGGGAATGCCAAATTTCATGAAGGATGCCTTCACAGCCGGAAAGGCAGTATGTCAGGTGTTTTTGAAGATGGCGAAAGAGGCGGGGGCAACAAGATGTGATGCTTGTATTGCCGTTGATCGCCGACAGTCAATAGGCAAGGCGATTCTGCGCTCTGCAGAAATCAGAGGAGCTGATATGATTGTGATGGGATCGCATGGACATGGAGCCATTCATAGAGCAGTCCATTTTGGATCGGTGAACAAGTATATCGCTCGCCATAGTCGTATTCCCATCACTGTTATTCCTCCTGTACTTTTTTCTCCATAGAATGACCATTGCACTTATTTCCTATCTAGAAAATGATCTGCGATTTGCCAGTTGGCAACCAATCCAACAAATGTTCATCTTTTCCATTAAATGATGCGATTTTTGAATACTCACCAATCGATCCGTTTTATATTGATTTTGATATTGATTTACGATTTCTATTTCAAGATTGTGGTTAGTACTCAAAATCGGAAAATAAACTTTCACAACGCTTAAGTTTTAGAATAAAAAAACAGCGGGCTGAATATATTTCCCAAAAGTCTGTTCTTTCGACGAATTGGAGAATTTGATGAAGCGAGTTTACAATGATTTCGATAAAATTATAACTGTGCTTTGCGGTTTAATTGTACATGGCTGTGCAAACCACGAAATAGGAATGGTAAATAATGAGGAAACTATTTACAAGTAATGACAAATCATTCCTAATTTGCTTACCGATTATTTGCATTCGTTCATGGTTAAAAGTCATTATTGAAATTAAGTAGGACATGAATATGAACAAAAAATACTTTAGATTAGTAAATATATGATTTTGATCTTATTTAAATCAAAATTTGTGACAACATCAAGGAGAAAACCGTGAGTGAATATTCAAAGTTTCCTCAATCCAACTAGTTTAGTGATTTTCAAATAAAAATCGGGAGATGGAGTTTTCGGCACTCATCTTGGGCACATACAAGTTGCTTTGTCGTTCCTCCAATGGAAAATCCCTCATTCTGCTACCTTCCCAAGGGATGTTATTTGCGGTTGGTAGTCAAAGTGTTGAGATATAA
>UZAE01002108.1:0-10297 GCA_900617975.1 Rodentolepis nana
CTTGTGTAGTTGACGCTTAGTTGAATGCGCAGAGGTTAGAGTATTTGCTCGTCAGCACCCATACACACACACACCCGGTGAGTTTCAGAATTTAAGCCTTTTTCGAGGAAGATTCCTTGATGGTACGCCTCTGGGTAATCGAGAATGCTTTCCTAACTGAGTTTACTTATTGCTTATTATATTATCTTATTCATGGGGTGTGCAATAGACTTACCTCCACGTGGTGCACCCTGGGCAACGTATACTCATACGGCAAAAAAGTCTATTAACTGGCAGTTGACTTCTGGCTTCTAACTACCAACACCCCACTGTATGTTATATTTGACCACTTCCACAGTACTTACCTCACCTTTTTTCTACCTTTGTGTCTGTCTCTTTTACATCTTTGAAACCTGAAGTCACCTAAAGGGCTAATGAAACTATCAAAATGCCAAACATTTGGTATAAATTATCTTATTCATCACGAAATAGATTAACTGGAATGTCACACATTCTAAGCATGGAATTTTGGACATCAATTCAGTGGGTTCTAGGATTGAGATTAAATTTATCTTACTGTGAATATTTGAGATTTTCCTTAAGAAGTGCTGCACAATGATCTCGCATATTCGCTTTCCATTTAAACAATTTTTCCTGTCTTATTCTGTAGGCTAGACTCACTGAAGAGCAAGTGGATGAATTTGTGGAGATTGTCTTACCAGCCTGTCTGGAGATTAATATCTACACACGGGATAGTCCTGGCACTCTTAAGGCCGCATGCGACGCAGTACAATATTTGGCTTATCTACGTCCACGTCTTGTCTTTCCGGCATTAATTGGGGACATTGAGGAGGGCCTCTCAACACCTCAATTGCCTCTTAGAGTAACCCGACCTCTCAAAGCGCTTTCCTTTTCAATTAGGGCTCTTTTCGACCCAAATGTCACACCTAACTGGGCTCACTACATTGGCTTTCAACCCACGGATCAACTTCAGAATTATTCCACTAATGATAACGTGAGCCTCTCTAACTATTGACAATTCCTCCTCCCTAACCATCGACTTTGAGCTTATTTCATCTTATTCCCCTTTAAACAGCCTCAGTTGATTGCACAAACAGCGGAGCAAAGGAGACAGTGGGCTTCCCACTTATCAGCAGTGATCTATCCCGAGGGTCGTGCTCTAATACCACGAATTCTAAACATTTGTCTGGCCGCTCTTGATCTGAATCAGAGAGATCGGCTTGAATCCAGTCTCCACATTCTTAGAGTAATCTGTAAGTCATTATTTTATGTTTGGGCTGTCTATGTACCATTTTAGCCTTTCCTATGATGATGATGATGATAAAATCGATATTTGGTGTAAATGGGCGTTTTGTATGCGTTAAGTTTGAAGTGTAGAATAATACTTAATAAAATGTTGGTATTTATTATTAGAACAGGGAGCAATCGGTTAAAGTTATGCGGTGGTCAGGGGATAAGCTAAGCATATGTTAGTACTTAAATTTGTTTTAATAATCTGAAATGAATCTATATTATTTATGATATTTGAAAGTAGTATACTACCTGCCTTTGCACTTTTCACGTTGTCATCCCAATTTGTTATTGAGGCGAAAACGTAGAGCGTTAAAAAAATAGCAAAAGTATGTCGCCTATTTTTGGTCCAAAAAAGCGTGTTGAGGGGACTTTCTGAGCCTTTCTCATCATCACCTTTCCTAATCTTTAGTTTTAGCCACGCCAATTAAAGATTACTCGGGTAGAATTCATCCAGGTGCAAAAGGTACTTTTCCGAGGGGAGACGAAGGCTTAATGCATGAAGTCGCAAAGCGATTCTACGCAACAAATTTGTCCCAGTTCTCACCAGGGATGGAGGATATTGTGTTGGAAATTTACAAAAGAATCTTCTACTTCATGGAGAAAGAAAACGAAGGTTCCGACTTCCAATTCTCAAACGCTAAATCACCTCAAATGTCAACGAGCGCAAAAATGATCAGGTCGGCTACAGTCATGAATTTTTTGGCAAGTTCATCCTCTGTATCCCCTGGGTTGCGTGCACGCCTGGTGACACTCTGTCTGCACGCAATTATGCAAAATCAATGGATATTGGATTGCGATGAACCCTTACTCAGCGTACTATCTGCGTTGCTTTGTGCATCTCCAACTGAAATGAATGCTGATTCGGACAATCTACCGGAGTCAGATATCGCGCTATTTGCTCTTAAAGAATTTTGGACGCGTTTTACCCATTTTTATGATGAAGCAAAAAATGGTAAGCAGTGTTATCCTTCTCTTACAAATACCGTGTTATTTCAAGGCAGAATACATCACTTTACTCATGCGAAACCATATAAACGCAAAAACAATAGAATAATCTCAATTAAAAGGGTGGAATTAGCAAGGACAAAAGTGTCATGGTGTGCCATATGGAGATTTCAAGGTAAATATCTGTGCCTCTGGGTTGTGAGTGACAACTCATGACCATGGTGTTCTGGAAATGGTTGAAATATAGCTAGCAGATACTAGTTTCGAATTGAACTGTAACAGGGGGGGGGGAATTTGGTGAGACGCAAACAACTTGAATGAACTTTCCACTTTTTAGATGACGCCATCATCTTTAAGGGCAAGACAGAGCCCAGAATCGTCACCTCGATCCGCTTAATGGAGATTTTCGTGTATGTTTTCGTGCCAACGCGCCTAGAAGAGGTGGAAAGTGACTTTGTCAATCCAGTTATTGAAGTCCTCTTTGATCTCTTAACTATTTCCCTCGGTTCTGGTGACGAAAGTCCACCGTCAATTGAACTAGCCTTCTACACTTCTACTTGTCTCGGTTTCATCCTCCATCGTCTTGTCGCATTCTCATTGGACTTCAGAGGGGTTGACCTCTACAATAGCTCTGGCTTCGCAACGGATCCGCTGTGGACTCCATTTGTGGGCTATCGTAAAGCTAGTGACTGTGTTAAATGGATCCGGCCAACTGACAAAACCTTCACTTTGGCTAAAAGTATCCTTAAAAGATTTTTATTACCACTTTTGGACAAATTGTCTGCTGTTACTGACGAGTTGAACGCCTTCCTTGTTGATTCTGATACTAATAACTCCAGCTTTTCACAAATACCACGCACTTCTGGTCAATCGAAAGTGGTCTATCAACAGGCATACCTTATACTACTTCTTTCTTCTATTAGCCAAATTTGCCGTGGTCTCCTCGAGGGTCTCAAACCACGAGATATTCACCACGAAGACGAGAACTATGTCAAAAAAATCTGCTCTGATTTAGAACTTCTAAGCCATGAAGCTGTATCGTGTCCTGTAAGTAGTTTAGCTGCCAGATCCATCAATCTCGATATACCACTTTTCGATCTTCCTTCCAAAGAAGATGGAAGTACTTTAAGAGATCAGATTTTTCGATGTGGTCTGCGTTTTCTTGACGTCATAGCTGAAATCTCGACCAAATTTGATCCCCAGACTGTTGACACAGAAGGTCGGTCTCTCTTATCTTTTTTCTTTACTATTTCAAAAATTTTTCATTTAATCATTTGGAATTAATTTGGTCTTATTGTCTTATCTAGCCCAATCAGAGGGCCAGAGTGTAATCAGAAGTCCTCAGTTTCTTCATTGCTTTCATGATTTCCTACAAGTGATCAGCGTTGCCGGATTCAATGATATGGATCATACACTGTTTCCAGAACATCTGGGCTTTACAATTCATCCACAATCCAAGAATAGTCAATATATAACTTGCCATTTGGATTACCTTGAGCCAGAAGATATTAAACGCTATGCGATCAGAGGTCCCTCTTCGGAGCTCCTTTCAGCTCTAGTTGCAGGGAAGACCCCCGCTTTGAGGTGTGGTGGTGTAGGGGGTAACTACGGATTTTCCTACCTCCCTATTGTTTGGATAATGTGTGCTCGAAGACAGCACCTTAATTTTGTCCGCAGAACCATTAGTCGCCAAGCTACTTGGCCAGGTACAGAAGCCATTGCCCTCTACACTTACCCAAGACTTCCCGTCAATCGGGAGCTTATCCAATGCCTTGAAAGTTCCATACAACTCAGTGTGAACTGCCTTCGGGACCTGGCTCATAAAACGTTTATGGCAGTTTACCTACTCGCCAACTTAAGGACCTCCGGCGTAAGTTGTGCTATCCTCGCCCTATTTGGTCTACGTGGATTTGTTAACAAAGATAGTGGCTGAAGAGCAATAGCAATAGGGTGAGGGAGTGGTTAAGCGTAAGGAGGTTTGTAACAATAATTTTTATTGAAGAGCCTCGAAACTGGCTACGATGTCAATTATTACTGAGAGGATTTTAATAGTGAAAGGACATTGCTTTCCAGTACACGAGTATTGGAAAACAGTTGGGAGCGTTGCACTTCATCGTTTTCTTCCAAATCTCTTTTAATTAGTGGATATGCTATTAATGACACGAATTAGTACTATTGACCGTTTTAGCAATTATGTGTGTGTGTATGTATGTATGTATGTGTGTGTGTGAGTGTGTGTGTGTGTGTGTGTGTGTGTGTGTGGTCCAACATATCTATATTTGTGATTTTGACAACGTCAATCAGGGGAAAAAATCTCTAATGGTATTGATAAGAAGTTAAGGAAAATGGTGGGGTGGGGTGGGATGGGGGGGATGAATTATCGACACTTAAATATCTTACAAGGGATTTGGTAGTCATAAGGACTCTTTATAAGTCAACTTGAGGAATGGTTTCAAACTATTGATAACTTCTCTAAATACACGAATTCTTTCTTTCAATAGAGTGATGTCCTACTTGCACGAAAGCTAAATGACATATTGGAACCATTTTATACAGAAGACGTTTACACCAAAAGCGATGCAGAATACCGAGCCTGTTATTATCGATTAATGCAGGCTTTTGCCATTATCAACCGCGTATTATCCTATTCATCTTTTTCAATGGACCTCTACAAATATGATCCAGCTCTGTGGTCAGATTTATGGAGAAGAATTTTTGTCCTCTGTTCCTTCACTGATCTCCGTAGTATTCAACTCACAGGTACCCAAATCCGAGAGAGGATCAACGACCAGACAACGATATCGTGGAAGTTTCGGCGTGTCCTCATTGAACATTCATTTCAGCCCTCTGTTCTCTATTTCCATTCACATTACGATCCCAATGCACATCCAAAAAACGCATCTTTAAGACGCCTCATTCTTTCAGCCCAACGGCTTCTAAAAACTCTGGGTGGTTTGGAAGAGGAGATGGTAATGTACAAACCACCACTTTTGGTTAAAACGGCCAAACTTCGCAGAGATGCTTATCGTTCTCTTATTCATTCAATCGACCAAAAGTACCCTCCAGATATTGAGGCATATGCTAATTCCATTGCTTTAATGGTACACCTTACCAACATCAACTTCAGCTCAGACGCTTGGGATACACGCTCCACCCATGTGACAGATCCCGATATGTTGCCTTTTCGAAAGACGGCCCCTCCACCACCACCTCCACGCTTATCAACTATCAAGAATGTTCTTCGGTTAATATCCTCTCAAAACATCGATATAAGTTTCACAGCAGCCCGTTTTATCGTTAAGTTCTTGGCTTACTTTCTGCTGAGAACTCGCGCTGATGCTTTCGTTTTGGTCACCCCAAGGCAATTAAAATGGTCCAATACCTGTGAGGGCCTCGAAAATGAACCGCAACACAACTGCCTTGCTGCGCAAAACTTTAACGTCGAAAATATTCTACTCAATATGTTGAGAAGCTTCTTGTAAGTGAATGCTATGCATTAAACCTTTCAATTAAATTTAGGTATTTTAGTTCTCCATTTGTAATAAGAAATCCTTGTTCGCACGCTGTGTTTCCGGTCATCTCTGGTACGACTGAAAGCGGTTTCAAAGTAGATCCATCTAACATGGAATGGTTGAACGTTCGGGCTGAAATAGATTTATCTGAATTATCTTCCGAGGATTTTTTAAACTGGCGAGAAGGGCTCGAAACCGTCGCCGAGTTCTTTGCTTCTCCTGATTTCTGGACTCAAATGAGTCACGTTGTTCTGAATTACCATCATTTTAAACTTCGAAAGTCTACAGATGCCGTCAGGGGACTTATTTATATGGTGCTTGTGTGTTTCGGCCCTCGTCCTTACCTCCAACGCGTTGAGGACTTTCTCATGTCTCTTTTGCAACCCGCATTAAGTCAAGGAGGTACAAGTGGCAAGTCGAAGTATGTTGGAGCGTATATTATGAATAGCATATTGCCCTACTTTGTCCAGAGCTCGCATTATTGGCCGAGAGAAATGCGACTTCAGGTTTATGGACGAGTCTTACCGCGATTACTTGCTTATTCAGAGGCCGCGACTCAATTGGCTTCAATAGACTTTTTGCACGAACCTTATTTGGCCTCTAGGGGAGGTATTCCGCTTTGTTTTCCTGAATTTGCCCGTGAAAATATCGGTACCTATCGGTTTTTCCCCATAAAAGTTAAGCATATGAATGACGGTACTATTAATTTTTTGACACTTTTAGATGATGTTTCTACGGTCTTTGAGAATCAATCAAGTTCTGAAAGCGATCGACTTGTCAAAAGGATTTACTGTGATAATTTTCACCAAGAAAACGACTTTAAACTTAAAGAAGACGATTTTATTAGATTCCCCGATCCACGTGGTCCGAAATTTCAAATACCTTCTGCACTGAGGAACTTTATGGATGCTACATATTATGATAACCTATTTTTTATATATTCGCCTTATATCTGGAAGTTTGTTTGCGAACTAGCTTCAGATGATAGCGAAAAATTCATTTCACAGGTAAACAGTTTCTCTTTACTCAATGATTTTATCTATTTTTTAATCATTAGGAAGGAGAAGATAATTGTGGCCATCGTATTCCCGAAGGTGATGGAGAATGTCCTGTTTGCGTTGGACATCGTTTGTTTACACGACGAGATCAGCGTCAAACCCTGAAATACCAATTTATTGAAGCATGGTATTCCTTTAACCCCTGGAACCTATTACATACCCTTAACCATCTCACTGATGCTGATGCGATTGGCTCATGGGAAGAGAAGGTGTGCTCAAATTCCCATTGGACCCGAACCTTTGCTTCCAGACTGTCATACCAGTTCTCGATTGCTGGTTTCACCCGGTTCCTGAACACTGCTCCTTCGAAAATTCGACTGCATTCTGGAACCGAACGTTCTGTGTGGTCTGAGCATCAAGTCAGCTCGGCACTCGAGACTGAACTACTCTCCCGATTGTCCGCTTTTGAGGCTCCAGATCTACGGCAATCGTCCTTATGTGGTCCTGATTTTGTCATGAAACGTGTAAGTAAATATATGAATATGTAGTACTTTCTCATATTTGTTTCATCTAGGAATCAAGCATTAGCTTAATATAGGATAGCTTGAAAGAGGCATGATTCTCTTTGAGGGCCATTTAAGAAAGACTTAAAACAAGGAACATGCTTTAAACTTCATTTGGTTCAATTTGAATCCTAGTTGGTGAAATATAAATTAATTGGGTCGGCCTAAAGATATATTCTGCTCGGAGAGTTATATTTAGAAAGTTTAGGCCATAAAAAATTATCAGCCAGTCCCTTCATTTTGATTTTTTCATATTTCAGTACTTGCCCCTGTTAGTTCGAGATTGGATGGCAGTTCTTTTGCTTAAGGGTTTACGTCCCTCATCAGCTAGTTTTGTACTTCAAGAAAGTCTCCTTTTTGATGCGACTGAAAGACTTACACCTGCCACTGAGGTAATTCGTTTTTTCCTTATTAATCGACGCTTATGTGAGACGTCCTCTAAAAGCATACTTTTTAATATTTCCTGAAGGAATTGCTAAATTGCTCTCAGCGTATAAAATTATTTGTTGGGAAGCAGATCTCTCTTCGATTGTGTCTCCTTATGAAAGTTCTAGTGCTCATCATATGGAGCGCCTTCCCCCCGAATGTTTGTCTCCATTCCTCTTCTGAATCCAGCTTCGATGTATTTTATCGATTGGCACCTCTTTTGGCTGATCATTTTGCCACTTTTGACAACTACAATTTTAATAGAAAGGACGGCAACGTAGTTGATTGCTTGGACACTGAAATTTTGGATGCCATTATTTATTTGGAGAGTAACGAAATCATGTGTCACACTAACGCCGGTGTTGGCATTAATCAATCCAACAGAATACTGGATTTCTTTGAAGTATTTCTACGGCACTCGGAATGGAAAACACGGTTTATGGGCCTAAAATGTATTAAGATGTTTGCCTTCAATATTTCGACTTTCTGGTTGACAGATGAAGCTGGCAATGCACTTCGTACTCGTCTGAAGCGTCGCCTTTGTGAACTCCTGGCAGATCCGTGGATTGATGTAGCTAAGGAGGCAGCGAACGTCATCTCCAAATACCTAATTCTGAGCATTATTAAGTACGATGATTTGTGGTTCCGCGAGCTAACAAGGCAATCCCGAGTGAAATTACCAACTTTGCAGAAAAGAATGGGAGAAATCAACAAAGATGAGAAAATTGAAGCATTAAGACGTCGACGTGCAGGTGTCTTAGGTCTCTGCTCCATCGTTCAAGCCAATCCTCACGACACCCCTGATTACCTTCCGGCTGTGATAGCTGAGGTGGCGAATCATGCGAACGATCCTTACCCTATCAATAAATTCGTTTCTGAAACGTTGATGGAGTACTCTCGCAGTCACATCGATCGATGGTTGGTCCGAGATCGAGCGAAATTTACGGAAGACCAATTGGATACTTATTTGTCGGTTGTCTCCTGGGCCGATTACTACGTGTGAGTAGAGAATACTCTTTCAATCTCTCACGCCTTTCTCACCTTCCTCCCCCCCCCCATGTCCTATCGTCTCATTTAAATAGGTGGTTTTATTTCGTAGAAATAGGGCAATTTCCATCTGTCTTTCGTCTTTGCCTTCGCCTTCTGTGCTATAACCCTTTTTACATCATTATTTGTAATATTGATGCAAGATATATTTCTTATAAATCTTTTCTTACATGTGCCTTTCATTCAAATTATCTTGCAAAATAAGTATTATTTTGTCTTATTTTTTCATAACTTTCTGGCTGATATTATGTTTTCTTTAAAATAGGAGATTGAAGTACAAATCTGACTCGACAGTCGACTGATTATGGAAGAGAGGTATTGTTGGCTAAAGCTTAAATTCTACAGCTATAAGACTCTTAATCCCAATTAAACAGGATGTGAGTTCATAAAGTAAAGGAAAGGAGGAAGTTGGTAACTTACTCACTTAAAGTTTAAAAGAAACTTTCGGTAAGGTGCTCAGCTGATTCCATGTGATTATGTTGACCATATGGTTTCGTTGTGTCAGAGGAAAGACATATGTGAATGTGTTACGTGCTTATAAGGAAATATTTCCGTTGCATGGAGGGTGCTTTTTACGTCAACCGTCGACAAGAAATTGAGATTATACTTAGCAAAAAGAATCGGCTGGTCACAATATGACTTCCGTAAGTAAACATCGAAACGCTTTTTCAAATTCCTAAGGACAAATATATTTCAAATGGTAGACTTTATGGTATTTATCATTAGCCCTTTAGCTGACTTCAGGCATCAGAAGTCAACTGCCGGTTAATAGACTTTTTCCGTATGAGTATACGTTGCCCAGGATACACCACGTGGAAGAGAGAGTGATAATGTTACGAAGAAGGACTTGCTTTTTAACATATTCTTCAGGGTTATTATGTGAAGAGGTCCTATCTCCTTAGCAACCTTAGTTCCAACAAACCTAGAATGGTATGCACTTCTGGCGAAACTTTTCCTTATTGCCGTCTATCATAATCATTGGACTCCTGTATATATATATATATATATATATATATATATCCACTTGGGGTGTGGGATAGACTTACTTCCTCGTGGTGCATCCTGGGCAACATATAATCATACGACAAAAAAAGTCTATTAACCGGCAGTTGACTTCTCACTTCAAACAACCATCACCTCCACTGTATGTCATATTCTACCCCTACCATAGTACTCATCTTACCCTTTCCGAGCCTTTGTGTCTGTCTGTTTCTTTTGCATCTGTGATTCACTCTTCTATTCTCCCTCCCGAATTCTTCTCACTTTGATGCTCCTCCTCCCCTCTGCAAAGCCCGAAGTCAACTAAAGGGCTAATGATAACTATCAAAACGCCTGCCATTTGTTATAAAAATATATATCCACATAGCACTCTTTTAGGACTCCTCCAAGCGCTGGGTGGCGAAGCGCTTTTCATCACTTTCAGTGAAAACTGCCAAGCCCAGAGGAGAGGCACTTTATTGTTTTGCACTCTCGATTGACAAAACGTGTCGGGAGGTTGAAAGTGCGATTGCTT
>UZAE01002109.1:0-10297 GCA_900617975.1 Rodentolepis nana
ACGAAAATTATTAATTAACCGTAGCTATTGATTTCCTACGTCAAAGAAAATTTGAGACCATTTAAAGACAACTATTTTAAAATATTAAATTTCTAACAGGAAAATCCATCTTTTTCCGAGAAAATACCATAACCCGTCTGAATGTCATATTCCACCACTTCCACAATACTCAACTCACCTCACCTTACCCTTTTCTCCACGTTTGTGTCTGTCTCTTTTTTATTAGTGAATCACTCTTCTGTTCCCCCTTTCGACTTTTCCTCAATTAGATATTCCTCCCTCTGTGAAGCACAAAGTCAGCTAAAGGGCTAATGATGAGAAACATTTATTTATATCAAATGGCAGGCGTTTTGATAGTTATCATTAGCCCTTTAGCTGACTTCAGGCTTCACAGAGGAGGAGAAACATTAAAGTGAAAAAGTCGAGAGGGAGAGGGGGAACAAAAGAGAGTTTCAAAGATGCAAAAGAGACAGACACAAAAGTGGAAAAAAGGTGAGGTGAGTAGAGTGGAAGTAGTCGAATATGACATAGTTTGAAGTGAGAAGTCAACTGCCAGTTAATAGACTTTCTTGCCGTATGAGTATACGTTGCCCAGGGTGCACCACGTGGAGGTAAGTCTATCGCACACCACTTTATATAAATAAATGCTTGACATTATTATCTGTTTAGAAGCACACACCGCTTACTCGTTTTTATCTTAACTGAGGTTATGTAAACTTTTAATTCATGTTACACTAATTGGTGAATTGAATATTGGAAAAAAAATTGTGAAAGCGTGGATCAATAACCACATAGATGTCCACAATCCAGAAGGCAATGAAGAACTCCTGGGCACTACCCTTCCCAGTCAAGTATTCAGAATCAATCTTGATGATTCGTCCGCCTATTAACAGAACGACTGCCCCCCTGACTAGTATAATGACTCAATTGCTACCATTTTTAAGAATTGCCATCACTATTAGCACGAGTGAGCACTACATCGTGACGAATAAACACTAAGCACGAACACAATGGACTACGATATCGCAGAAGCCTATGCCTAAGTGCCTGCATTTCCTCAGAAATTTATTGAAATTTTAATTAGAAGTGGTTCATAACAATGTCATTTAAAGGAAATGAAATCATAATAAAGAAGCTCTGAAAGACTATCCACTATGAAAAAGTAGACGTTGATTTTTAGCCAGCTTTACTAAGGAACATTGATTAAAAGTCCATTAATAGGAGTATGGGGAGGGTATTGGAGTAAAGGCCAACATACATCAAGGAGAATTATACGAAAATGAAAATTCACATGTCACTTTCGAAGTAAAAAAGAGGCGGTAATACTTGTTGTAGAAATTGTTAGAGGGAAAATTGTAGCCAAGGAAAGATGACTGTACACAAAAAAGTAAGTACCGGAAATAGCAAGATGACGCTACAATGCGTAGCAGTGAGAATGAGCCCATGGAACAGAGAAAGGGGATGGACAGTCTTACAAAATACAGGCGAAAACAAGAAAAAGAGGCGAACTAGACCTTACAAAGCTGCCGCATTATTTGATTCAGCTGTTGATGAACCTTCATTATTGCAATCATCACCAGCACCACTTTCCTTTCCACTCTCATCAACGTCCATCGCACTACTGTCACCACATTCAACACGAGGACGCTTGGGTGCAGAACGATAGGACTGGACGTCCTTGGAGGTCTTTGTACCTTTTGGAGGAACCGACAAACCAACACCGTCTTCCTCACCCGAATCGTAGTATTCATTGTCTTTGTGAGTGGATTTATCAGAAGCCATAATAGAGATACGCTTATCAGGATCCTCGTTTTCAATCGCTTCCTTTTCCTGCTCCTCTACGTCAACAGCATCAGGAGGGATGTCTACAAAAAAAGAGAAATATAAACACTTCTCCGAAATTAAATAGATCAGTAGATGTCAATATTATTACCAATCATTGGAGCACTGGGCGCATGAGGAAGCATTCTGAGGTTTTCAAACAGCTTGCTCTTAACCCGATCGATGTACTCAGGAGAATTCATATTAGGCGTGTTGCTAGGACTAATATGAAGCTTGAATTCGGGACCAAAGTACTCATAGTAGTCATTATAAGGCAGATCATTTGGTATTTCGGTATTGAGAGCAATTGAGGTTTCATAAGTCCAGCAACGTGCAACATTGCGAATAGTATAGCCACCCCCACCAAGCATAAGAAGAGGAACATCAAAAGAACGCAAGAACTCAACACACTTTCCATGACCCCTAAGACTTAGATTGAAGCACCCAAGACGGTCCCCGCTGAGAGAATCAGCACCACACTGAAGGACAACAGCACCAGGACGAAACGTCTCCATAACCTTAGAGATAACTGGTCTGAAAATCCCCTGGTAACATTCATCATCCATGCCATCACGAAGTGGGCAGTTGACAGCGAAATGTTTGCCACGACCAGCGCCAATATCTTTAAGATCACCAGTTCCAGGGAAATATTCACCATACTTATGGAAACTAACTGTCATCACACGATCGGTTGTATAAAAGGCCTCCTCAACACCATCACCATGATGAATATCAATATCCACATAAAGAACACGTTGGTGGTACTTAAGCAACTCCAGAATGCCCATCACAATGTCGTTAACATAACAGAACCCAGAGGCCTCAGACTTTTTGGCATGATGAAGTCCACCACCCCAATTGATGGCAATGTCGGTTTGCTGCTTGTTTAATTTTACTGCACCAGCAACTGATCCACCAGCAGAAAGTTGGCAGAATTCAAAGAGACCGTCAAAAACGGGACAATCTTCTCCAACATTAAAGCGTTGCATTTGCTTAGTATAATCCACCATATTGTCAGGACGTATTGAGCGAAGGAAATTAATGTACTCATCACTATGAAACTTTGTCATGTCTTCTTGATTTGCCTTGGCAGGTCGATAAACCTCCATTTTTCGATATAGACCGTAGTTGAGAAGGAGATTATGAGTCATGCGGATGCGATGGGGCTTCATCGGATGGCCTTGTCCGTAGTAATAGTTACCGATATCGCCTTGGCGAAGAAGTAAAAGTAAATGAGCGAGAACAATACGCAATAATACTTATCGTATAAACTATGCCTAGTTTATAACTAACCATTATTTGAATCAAGCAACAAAAATGATAAAAAATGAGAACGCACCATCGTAATAATAGCAAACCTTCTTATTCGCGATCGACTCCATTCTTCAAATTAAACAACAAGCCCGGGTTCTGCTCCAAAGAAAGTAAAACTTAAACATTTAAACAAGTTATCTTTTAATTCATTGTTTTATTTAATAGAGTTATTTGGCTTAAAAATATATAAATAAACTAAAATAATTTCATTCAATACATTACAATCGTTATTTATTCATGCATAATAAATTGCGGGCAGAACGAAAGGCTTTGATGAACCGCCGATGCATCATCCTGAGTTAGCTTACCTTCGACAAATTGTCAAACAATCTGATCCTAAAACAGAATATAGAGTTCTTGCTAACATTGGAAGTGGTACATATGGTGATGTATATAAGGTACGACCTATTTCAGCGTTACTGAAATGAATTTTTTGCCCTACATTGTTTTAATCGCAAATTTTTCCCTTGTATGAGTTGAGTAAACTCTTGAAATACTTTGTGGAAGTATTTTAATTTTATTAAGCTTTCTTGTTACTTTCTCTGTAGGCTCAAAGACGCGATGACCGTCGATTGGTGGCGATAAAGATTATGAAAATAGATCCTAAGGATGATATTCGAGCAATTTGTCAAGAAATTCATACACTCATGGAATGCTCTCATCCCAATATTGTGCAGTACTATGGGAGTTACCTTCGGTTGAACAAATTGTGGATTTGTATGGAGTTTTGTGGTGGACAGTCAATGCAGGACATTTACCTTTGTATGTTTTCCTATCTCAGAGTTTAATTAATTTCCTTTAGATACTCGTATTCCATTGCAAGAGGATTGTATTGCTTTTGTTACGAGGGAAACTCTTAAAGGCCTACGACATATGCATGCTAGGAATCGAATACATCGAGATATTAAGGTATTTATCGGACTTTTTATTCTTTGATTTTCTAAAGGGTGCCAACATCCTCTTGACCGAGCGAGGTGAGGTTAAAATAGCAGATTTCGGTGTTGCTGCAAAGTTGAGCACCTCTATGGTCAAACGAAGTACCGTTATTGGTACCCCGTACTGGTAAGTAGAACTTTTTTACTTTATTCGCTCTTCCACGTCTTTAATTTTATTTTAGTTCTACCTTAATGTACCATTTTTCTGTATGTTGCGTTAACAGTACGATTTATGCAACTGAATTAGTTTTCTCCTAATTGTGCTGACAATAAAAGTTTTGTCATTTTCTCCTTAACTTTAGTTTTAACAATGTTCTGTGTTCGGTTATAAGTGAGTTAACATTATTGGTGCATTAAATATCAGAATGATTCTCTGGGTCAATTCCTTTTTAGTGGTTGTAAGAATTTTGACATTTAAATTGAGACATGCAGATTTTCCGTCGTGCTATGCATAAATTAATCGCTTTAGTCATCTATTTTTTCGTTTATCTCTGAATTCACCTAATGTCTAACCTTATGTGACCCCCTTGTTTATTTTGCCATAAGTAAAAGACCTTAGCCATCGCTCCAACTCATTTACACCGGTTGTTATTAATTATTGGTGCTATTCATGATATTCTGTAAAGTAAGTGAACTGGGGTATTCAGAAGTGCACTTTTTTGTTGTAGCACTAAGTTGCTATCATATGTTTCTCTTTAACTGTTTTGATAATATGTTTCTCAATGCACTTTATATTTTTTCAATGCTTTATTGAGAATATTGTCGTTCAATTCCCACTGTTCTTGCTATTTTAAAGCGTTATGTTGGTATGAGTAGCATTCCTAACCCTTTGTAAAGTACGAATTTGCGGCTTTGTGCGTCGTGCGCTGTGTGATTTTACATGCGGCCACATCTGATGATACGATCCTGTCACGTTTTTGTGATAGCACGTTTATTGTTTATGTCATTCGTCTGATCTCCTTTCTTTATTAAATGGCTGATCCCATTGCAGCACAATTTTAAGTTTTATTAGTTCTGGCAATGTATAAATATCAATTAAATAGAGATGTTTTATAGACAGCCAAATGAACTCTTTCCTATTAGTGTTATCCAAGTCCATGTGACTTCGTATGACATTCTACTTTCAGATATTTGAAGCTCGCTTAATATTTTCTGAGCGAATTTTAATTTACAGTGTATATTAGTTGGTTGACATAGCTGAGTGTATTTATTTGATGTTACTCCTTTAATGTGTCACTTTTTGTTGATATGGTTCCCATGAAAATGTTTTTGGAACTATTGGCACATGGACGCTAGGCGCTCTCTTAAGTCAGTAAGCTAAGCTGCACTCCCCCTATGCAATGTATGTAGATGGCTTTTTGATGGTAGTGTTCCCTAATTTATAATTATAATTAGTATTTCTCATACCGTTGCACTGACAAATATTTCGAATCTTAGCTAAGCATTTTCACAAGTTCCTGGTTTGTATTGTTTGTGCTATGCAGTTGAAATAGATGTTTATATCTTATCCAAATTTATCATCCCTTTAATGATTGAATATCATTTTCAGATTTAGTCGAATTCAATGATAGTAATTTGTGCATTTTCTGCTTGTAAAAGGATTAGAATCAGCAGTCTTAATCGCGAAGTAGGTGGTATTTCTATTTGCTGTTTTTCTTGATCCATTGATTCTTGCCTCTATTTTAATGATAGCTGAAACCCACGTCTAAAAATTCCTTCTTTGGAAGCTATTGTATTCTTAAGTAGGTATAACTCTAAAGTTTTGTTGATTTAACCATGACCAATGGCTAAGCTATGCTTGTTTAATTGATACTTTATAGGGATCTGCAGATGTACACTTTCAACGTGCCCTTGAATAACAGCAGGCATGCCAATATGGCAAAGCCTCCTCCCGCCTAATGCTCCAAAAGTTCTGAAATATTAATAATAAAGACTGGATGTATCAGACAAAAGATAACTCATCAATCATCAAATTGCCTACGTTCTTACATACTTCTTTCTGTTTTCTCCTTTTTCAGGATGGCACCGGAGGTGGCATCGATGGAACACAGGGAGACGGGTTACGATGGAAAATGCGATATCTGGGCAGTGGGAATTACAGCCATTGAGTATGCTGAACTCCAACCACCCCTCTTTGACCTGGAACCCCTGATGTATGCTTTGAACTCCTTTATATGATATCTTTTGAATCACTCTTACTACGTAGTCAGTGAATGTGCTTATCGCATTTTATTATGATGTGAAGACGTAATTTATTTTCCTGCCAATGGTAGTTATTTGTTATTTAGTCATGGTGGCCCTGATGTGCACATTTAGCTAGCTCTGAAGTGGCTACCCCATCTAAATCCTTAGGCCATTTTTATATTTTTTTGTCATCGCGAGAAACTAAAGGAAAGAGTTTGAGTAGAAGTGGGAATTAAAGCCAAGAAGTCAAAGTTATATGAAATTCATTATTTGACATAGGTTTATATGAGCTGAAGTTAGTAATAAACAGAAAACAAAGCACACTTAATCAGGAGATCTAATCAGGAGTTAAGCAAGAGATAGTGAGGATTATTGTTGAACGTCGAGTTAGGCGGGGAAATTTTAAGAGTAGGAGCAAAATAACAAAACCAGGACATTGAAAATGCAGAGTTGAACGTCTGCGCTACTTGTTTTGTAGCCGAACTTTCGTCGGTTACAGGTGGAAACTGGTTTATCGAGAAAAGTGTGAATACCAATCTGAAAACTGAAACTTTTGGGAATAGCTTAAATAAAGATAAATACTTAAACCTATTTTATCCTCGAAATGAATAAAATTAAGATTATTCAAAAATAAATATATTTTGAGCCACTGGTATTCTGTTTGTAGCTTAAGAATGAATTAAGTGTCGATAATGACCCTTCTTGCGCTTGTTGGTAATAAAGTTGGTTTGCCGCTTTTCACATTTCTCTTATTTTTTTGAATGTATCAACTCTTCAAGAATTTTTTAATCAATTTTCCTTAATTTTAGTATTTTAATATACTGTGTTTTACAATTTCATCTTACTTTTTCCTCTCTTCTAGCGAGTATTCTTTAACCTCGTTTTACTTTGTTACTCAAAGTTAATAGTGTTATGTTAAATAGGGTAGCGTTCTTTACTCTCTTCTGTCATAAAAGGTGGTGTTTAAATACAGTCTGTGAGACTCCTCATCCCCTCAAATGTATATACTATTTTGTGACTGGGAACTTGTTTGCAAAGGAGGCGTTATTCGGGTGATTTAATAAGTATCTATCGTATTAGGCGTTGTTAAGTGTTAGCTACTAGCCTCACTCAGCTGCTAACTCCTCATTAGTTACTTCTCTGGTCTGTCTGCCTCGCTAGCAATGTGTTTGGATGCTTCCAGTGTCTCAACGGCACTCCTATCAAACTCTTTCCTGTTTTTTTTTGCAGGGCACTTCAATGTCTGGGGGCACGTAATTACAAACCACCGACACTGAAGGAGCGCTCAAAGTGGTCAGCACACTTCCGGAATTTCGTCAAACTTTGCCTCACCAAAAACGAACGCAATAGGCCTGATGCTGCAACCCTCCTCACTGTAAGCCGTCTTTTGACATTTCTCTTTACAGCAATCGTTTGTAAGATTTAATAATTAGTAGAATCTAACAGTTTTACCGAGTTATCATTGGAGGTAATTTCATACCCTATAGCCCGTACTTTTAGAGCTAATATGGGGAGGTAGTGTGGAAACAACTTAGGGCTCCACAGTGAAATCTACTTAACATTCGCTACATTGTTTTGAACTGGTACTTATGCAATAATGATCTATCACCTTCATTTATACTCAAACAGTCGGTTTGCGAATTTCGTATCACTTCTATAACTAAATATATTCTTGAGCATTCCTAAGAGAGTTGCTTATCAATCTATGTACCCATGGCTTCTTTTCGTGATATTGTAACAGTAACGTTACTTGGGTTTATGCGTTTGGTAATAATGTCATGTCAGACTCGAATCTGTTTCTAGAGGAAAAATATGCTATCCAACCATTTCCCATGAGCTTCATGAAGCTATGGAAGATAGAATATTTAAATCACTCAGACTCATTGTTGGTGTAGCTCTTCCAATTAAAGGATGAAATTTTTGTTATATGGTATGTGTGTTTTATTCTCCTATCAAGCTAGTTAGTATTGGTATCTTTTGAATCGTGATGGTGAAAAAGCAAATAAATTTACATTTTCGATGCGATATTCAGTGCGAAGGTTTCTCAATTTCCCTAAAGATGTAAAGGATGTACAACAAAGAAAGTTTTAACTCAAATTAATGGTAGGTCCCCCCTTTTAAAGCTTGTGATTTCCTTTTTTTCTTGTTCTTTGGAAAAATTTTACAAAAGTAAAATTAAATCGAACCGTATTTTCATTCTTGTTTTTTTTCTCTAAATATCCTTCCTCTTAGGACTTTAGCTGTTTTTACTAAAATTTGATAGGAAGAAGATTTCTAGGTTTCCTTAACTCCTTAGAAAACATGAATTTATGCAATTTCTATCATGAGAACACACCATGATGTATTCAATCGGCTGAGTCTGAATTGCTGAAATTGTGCTATTCAAATCTTTACGTTCGTTAGTTTCACACGGTTTTGAAAGTGTAAGTAATATCGGTCACCATTTACACTATATGCATTGGTCCTTTGTCATTTAAAAGATTAAGGTGGTAATTGCAAGTTTGAAACTCCTAACTTCTTAGATCTCTCTCTCTCTCTCTCTCAATAGCCTTATCTCGTGTAAGGTTGTTTGTATAAAGTGATTGGAAGGTCGTTCGTTTTTAAATTTATTCAATCTGCCAGGCGATTAATGCATTCTACCAATATATCTAGTTAAAAGCTTGTCTGTGGCATATGACTACCATAAATGCCTCTTAAGTTATTAAAAAGGACAGGGGGTGTTATGGGATTCGATTACTTCGTCTTCTGATTACAAAGAATAAGACCTAGGGTGCTAAATAATGTGATTATTGAAAGTCAGTATCTTGAACACTCCACCTGTCAGGCTTCCATGGATTGTTATGGTGTTGAGAATTGCAGATCTATTAGGCTGGCGTTTTTCCTTTGAATTCTCAGTTCAGTTGATTTGTTTGTTAACTATTATGCGGATTGGCAGTGGCCGAGACTGACTGAAATAAGTTCAACTTAAAATGGTAGTTCGTATATTTAGGTAATTATTAAAAAGGCAAGAATTTATGCACTTGGAGAATTCGTTTTAATATTTTCAATTTTCCACTTTCAGCACGACTTTGTAGCCAATCCTTCACTCTCTATTATTTCCACACGAGAGCTCCTTGATTTAAAGCATACATTGGAGGAGCGAGAGAAGGCGGCATTTGCAGCCTCTGTCACACCTGCTGGAGCAAAGATTAAGGTTTCTGCTGCTTTGGGACCCTCTTCAGAATCGCCACCTGCCCCACCACCGCCTCCCATTCCACAAAAGATGCAACAGCCTCCACCGTCTCAACAGGTTCAACATCACTACCCCCCAGCTGCCGCCTCTGAACAGCCCATCTGGCCTGTGTCAGTGAGTAAGGAACGACCACGCTCACTCATGCTTCTTCAGGACTACCAACAACAAGAGAATCGCAATGGATCAGGAGGCAACGTAAGTATCCCATATCGTAGAAATTTTTTTTATCTTTATAAAGTCGTTATCGTGCCGACCGAGTATACTTTTGCATTCCCTGAATGAGGGATTAGACTCTTATCCCATTAGAGGTAACACTTGAAGGGCATTCTACTCGCTGATTTAGAACATGTATGAATCAGTATTGGATTGTATGAGTGTTTATTTAAATCACGTTGCTTGGTTCTTATGGATATTTTCAATATTTATTTATTTCAAATCGCAGGCGTTGTGTAGTTGTCATTAGCCCTATAGCTGACTTCGGGCTTCACAGAGGGGAGGAACATCAAAGTGAGAAAAATTCGATAGGGGGAACAGAATAGTGATTCACGGATGTTAAAGAGGCAGACACAAAGGTAGAAAAAGGTGAGGTGAGTACGGTGAAAGTAGTCGAACATGGCATACAGTGGAGTCACGGTAGTTTGTAGTGAGAAGTCAACTGCCGGTATATTGACTTTTTGCCGTGTGAGTATACGTTGCCTAGGGTGCACCACTTGGAGGTAAGTTTATCGCACACTCCATATTTTCAATATTTAATAGGTTTTATCCTCCTACTTATATGTATCGATTTTTTCTATCCCCATGCTAATTCTTT
>UZAE01002110.1:0-10294 GCA_900617975.1 Rodentolepis nana
TTGGCACTTTCCTTGTCATGCTTTTGCTTCCGATGGTAATACTTGCAATGACTGGTTTGTGACCAGAAAGAGGATCGTCAATTATTTTGCGGTGCGTATGCTCGCTGATGTCGCTTGAAGCTAGGAGTAAGTCAGGAGTTGTTCTGGTTTCATTGTAGTGCTGATATGTAGCAGGATACTCATTGCTATAAATAAGTTCAGGGGTGTTGCTGTCTAGCATGTCCTTGATTTCCTTTCTAGCTAGGTTAGTATTCTTATAGCCCCATCTGGTGGAATGAACGTTAAAATCTCCTGATACTACAGTTTTGTGTGAGGTGTACAGAAAATCAAAGTTGGGACAATTCTGGGGTGGATTATAGACTGTTTTTGGCATTTCCAAACATTCAATCTGATTATTTCGCGAATGTCTTGCATCGAATCTATGCTCTTGATTAGATCGTAATGTGATGTGAGGTCTTCTTTTACTCCAGTCAGAATTCCATTTGCAACTTGCCGGTATTTAGGTAGAAGGTATAAGGTGTAACCTGGGAAATGGTAGTATTTCAGTTTGTCATCCTTAAGGTTTGCTTCCATGATTGTGAATATGCCTATATTATAGGCATTTAGGATTTCTGGATTTGTTTCTCCATGTCCTTTGACATCCCTCCAGCATACCATTGAACGATCAGTAGAAATTGTGATTCGCCTGAAGAGGGCGATTTCTCCTACAGCTTCGTTTTAAGCTAATCGTAATAAATAGAAGTCAAATGGCGAGAAATAGACTTTTTTGCCGTATGAATATACGTTGTCCAGGGTGCACCACGTTGAGGTAAGTCTATCGCGCACCTTTATTATTACCGTAATCGTGTTACTTTCGACAATTTTATTCTGATCGGAATTCGTTCAAATTCACAGCACGAATTGTTTAGAGCTTACTTTAGGTAAACTTTATAGTTGCACTAATCCTGTCAGTAAATTTATTAAACAATCTTTGTGTCAGAAAAAAGCACTTTTTTGAAATCAAGGCACTTGGAATTAAGTTGAACCAAGTAATGTCGAAAAGCTTAATAGATCTGGAGGTAAGGGAGGAGAGTGGTGGAGGTATTGGAAGTTGGAAGGTTAAGGAATAAAGAATCAGTATTTAAGATATAGAACCCTGATTGTGAGACATTGTGTGCGAGTCTTCGGAATTCATATTAATGGTTCGTTGAATAGCAAAAGATAAAAAAGCAGTAAAGGAAATGCTAGATGTGATTTTGAGTTATTTCACACACACACACACACACACACACACAAAGCGAACCCAAATGCTGCAAAGCTATCTATTTAACTCTAAGTTCATCTTACCAAGCAATTAAGGAAGAAGAGTGAAATGAGTAGCCTAACGATATCAGTGGCTGTGTGCTATTTGTGTTGTGTTCAGTGGTTAATAATGTTACGGTTTAAAAAAGAGCACACATGACCTCAAACGAGGAAAGTTTTGGAAGGTTAAATTGTTCTTACTAACTGAATTTTCCAAGATATTAAGAAGCTAAATATGGCCAAAATAAATGAAAAAATAACTTTATTATTAAGCAAAGTATATAGAAGTTATTAGTTATATTTATTGAACAAACAATTTTTTTCGATTTGATAATTTCTGACTAATGATAAATAACAAAATGGATATACGGAAATATCTAAATAAATAAACTCTAAAAAATAAAATTACTCACACCCTCAATAATAATCAAGTTGATTATCTTTCATTTTTATGCTGTCATACTGTCAGTCAATCATTGGGACTAAATCGCAATTTTCCTGATTAGAGCACATTTCTTCATTTATTTGGTAGTTATTTTAAAAGAAAGTAAAAAAATTAAAAGTAAGACGAAGCTAAGGAACACACACGTTTAGGTTTTTTTTAAATTCATGAAATGGGATTTTCCTCATGTTTTGTGGTTACTATCTTGCGTAGAACAAATTGATTGGCGGCTTATAAAAAAACTTCTATACTAATACTATGGGTGTCGCATGAAAATGGACTTAAGGCTTTCATTAATGCTGCAAGAAGACTGATTCAATGTTGCACAGTCTCAACGTGGATAAAACATCAAGAAGATTTCTCCCGGAAATGTCACATTCTAGCTGTAAGGGAAACGAACTCAACTTTTCTATTAGTAATACCCAGTCTTAATTAGATATTTCATGTTAAAAATTAGTTTAAACCATCTGAACGTAAGTTGAATAAAAAGAAAGCTTGAACAGATTATGCAGGAAACAAATCAAACGATTTCTTGACTCAACAATTTCAGTTCTCCACCTCAAGAAATTTAACCGAAGGTGGGAAGAGTAGTATAAAGCCCTTTCAGCACCTAATTTGTGCTTTCTAAAAGTTGCATAACGATGTGAATAGTTGAGGCGTCGCATATTATAATGTGTTGACCTCGGAATCAGCATGAGCCGCTTCAACAAATCCTACCTTGAACGGGAGCAGAGAATTCCATGGATTAACTCTCCCACTCTCACCCAAACAGCATCTTTTCTTCTGCAGTGATAAGTTAGATAGGGCAGTAATGCATTAAATGAAAGCAGAGCAAGTACAATGGAACCACCACCCCACTGTATGCCATATTCGACTACTTCCACGGTACTCACCTCTCCTATTTTTATCACCTTTTACATCTTTAAAACACAATTCTATTCCCCCCTCCTCTCGACTTTTTTCCCTTTGATGTTCCTTTCCCTCTGTGAAGCATGAAGTCAACTAAAGGGATAATGATAACTATCCAAACGCCTGCCATTTGATATAAATAAATAAACCTACAGTCCCTTATTTGGTAACATATCATTCACAATTAAAATTTAAATTTGCCATGCGGTCTAGTTAATAATTTACATATTGCCTAAGAAACGAAGAAATGTGGGGGTGAAATCGTACCACTTGGTAAATTTTGCTCCACCTTCAAGGTTAAAGCAGAGTTAGACAATTTCAGTTATTATTTTGAAAATATCCTATGTTATATCCACTCCTAGGATGTATTCTATAGTATTTAACAATTTAATTTATTGACGTAATTTCCCCATCGCGCGCTCTCTATCTCCCCTGAAAACACCTGTGCAATATCCCACGTGTTTAGAGGCGTTCAAGTGCGACTGGTTCACGAAACAAATACAAGTGATTTCACAATGAGGGTTTATGTGTTGGAATATTCCTAATCAAATCACAAATTCATTGTGTGGCTGACGACAATCTTATTGGGGCACGAGAAGGTTGCGCTGTAGCTTAACTCGTAACTGAACGCAACGATTGTGCAAAAGTATAAAAGTTGAAACCTATGTACGAAATTTCGTGGAAATTTTGATTAGATTACCTTAAGGAACATTAAACCAATCAGTATTTATTTTCTCCATATTACTTAGGCCAAAAATAAGAATCTTGGCTAAACAATGGAAGAATAATAAGCTGAAGTCGAACCTTCAATAAATACTAGATATCCGCTGACAGAATTTGCTCAGTAATCTCGAATACATTTAAATTTTCTTAAGTAAAATGGCCATTAAGTATATTTCTTACTGGGGTGTGCGATTGACTTACCTCCACGTGGTACGCCCACTCATACGGCAAAAGTTCTATAAACCGGCAGTTGACTTTTGAGTTCAAGCTATCATGACCCCACTGTATGTCATATTCGGCCACTTTCACAGTTCTCACCTCACCTTTCTTCTACCTTTGTGTAAGTCTCTTTTACATCTTTGAAACACTCTTCTGTTCCCTCCCTATCTCGACCTTTTCACTTTGATGTTCCTTCCCATCTGTGAAGCCTGAAGTCAACTAAAGGGCTAATGATAACTCTCATAAAGCCTGGCATTTGAAATAAATAAATATTTCTAACTTTTAAAAGGGAAAATCAAATTAAGAGAAAAATTTCGTTATGCTGACTTCACTTCCACTACCATTTAGTTTTCAGCAATTCCAGTTATTTTTCCACCATTGCCTTACTTAGAATTACCATAATTAAATTTAGCTATTTATTAAAAAAATATTGAGTAAAAGGTGGCTGAAAATACAGCAGGTGGTTGGGTTACTTCAGGGGTTGGAGCTGTTGCCGTAGATTCTGGCTACTATAGACGGTTAGAAAAGAGTTTGCTGTGGGAACTGATGGTTCAAGTGGGTCATTTATGGATATTAGACTTGGAGCAGACAGGGAAAAACATTAGATGTATTGAGAACTTAGATGTAAACGCATAGTGCTCAAGAATTTCAAGAGGTGAGTTAACTGTGGCCAGGTGAAGTCTCGCAACCTGTATCGGTTCACTGAAAAAGTCTCCGAAAGGAAAAAATAGCAAGCATATAGATCAGCAACTGTCTATCATAACCCGATTAATTGTCCCTTAAAATATTAATGCTTCAAATTTAACGTTGTCTGTCTAAGAACGCTGGTAGAAATAAACATTTTTAAAGAAAATATTTCGTTAATTGTAAAACAAAATTATGCTATTGAAGTAAAACAAAAAAACAACCACGTTTTGTTATAGTGCAATCAAAATTTCACGTGCATATTTATCAATTTTCCATTTAGCTGGTAATGAATTTATAAATAAAAATATTTGTTATTTGCTTACTTTGTTCACTATTCGACAGGGATACAAGCACACACACATATATGTATATGTATAAAAATGTCAACTTTAAATTTCCGTTATTAATTAAAATAAATAAAAATCATGATCCTTATTATGCACAAATAGATTACTTAATTATTTGATATATGGCTCAATTCATAAATGCCTTCTAGATTGATTGCTAACTATTTTTCATTAAAAATATGTCTTTAGTAAGGGTTTAAACGAATTTCTAATTTGACTTTTAAATTTAAAAGACGAACTCTTTAACTTCCTTTTGTCTTATTCAGCTCAATTACAAGGTTTTGGAGACACAATTCCGATGAAATAGTTATTGTGCTTTAGTATTGAATAAAAATTTAGTTTACTATTTTTTCTCAAGGTCAAAGTGAACTTAAATAATATCCGCTTTAGTAGAAAAACCAATGAATTGTAAAATCAATATAGAAAAATTCATGGACTTAAGAAGGCTCTTCGAAAATACTGTTCTTAACAATTAGGATATACTATTAATAATCTTAAAAGCATACGAAAGTAAATGAAAATTCACGTTCCATTTTCGGAGGAAATAGAAATATTAAGGACTAGGAAAACAAAACGCCTTCTCTATGAAACATTCAATATTATCACCTTAAACAAGGCACAAATACCACGAGCATTTCAGATCATTAAGATTTCCAAGCCTTCGGAAGAAGAAAACATTTGATTGGATGGAAGGACACTTTTAAATTTTTGCAATCACTAAGCACTTGATACCTATAACAAGAATTCTCTTTATACTTTAGATGGTGAGGCCTAAAATTGGGATATTGGAAGTTCAGTCAGTCTTTTGGCAAATCCACGAGACAAAAAGACGTTAAATAGCACTGAAAATATTTCTTTTCCCATCCTCTCCTCTCCATCATTTATTGACAATGCTTGGAAAATGGCAGAGATGATGATATAATCGCAGCAGCTAGTTGCTTTTTACAAAATTCTTCGTTGATTGCCAGAAGGTAACAAAAGCGATTTAATGAGAAAAAATATCCGCAACAAACAAACAATATTGCAGTTTGTTGAGAAAACAATGATTACCCACTCATGATCACAAATACTTTAGTACTTTAACATTTATTTACTTATATCAAATGGCAGGCGTTTCGATAGTTATCATTAGCCCCTTAGTTGACTTCAGGCTTCACAGAGGGGAGGAGGAACATCAATTTAGTTGACTTCAGGCTTCACAGAGGGGAGGAGGAACATCAGGGTGACAAAAATTCGAGAGGGTGAGCAGAAGAGAGATTCAAAAATGGAAAAAAGAGAGATGAGTATTGTGGAAGTGGTATAATATGACATACAGTGGGGCCATCGTAGCTTGAGGTAAGAAGTCAACTGCCAGCATATAAACCTGGGCAACGTATACTCATACGCAAAAAAGTCCATTAACTGGCTGTTGACTTCTGACTTCAAACTTCCATGACCCAACTCTATGTAATGCTCGACCACTTCAACAGTTCTCTTCTTACCTTTTCTCTGCATTTGTGTCCATCTGTCTCTTTACATTTGTGAATCGCTCTTCTGTTCAAACTCTCAGATTTTTCTCATTTCGATGTTCCTCCCCTCTGTGATGCCTGAACTCAACTAAAGGGCTAATGACAACTATCAAAACATCTGCCATTTGAAATAAAAAATATTTTGAAGAAGGAGATTAAAGGGAAGGAATATTTTTTGCCCATCTTGAATGTGGAAAGGTAAACGAAATCGATTAAAAGAGGATCTAATCGAGGATAAGGGATTGAAATAATTTTGACGATAAGATCCGTTGCTAGAAACGTAATATTTATTTTTATTTTTAACAATATGTTGCACAATGACTAATAAATGGATATTTTATAAACACAATTCAAATATCACGAATCGTTATTGAGATTACAAAGACAATGGCTGCTTGATTAAGATGCTCAGCTCAACCCCTTATAAAGCACTTTCTAAAAACATTTGAGAAAACAGAATGATCTCACTAGCCTATTTTTAAGAGACACATTATTGCATTGACGTTAAAAATGAGCCAACAATTTCATCATAAATGTTAAGACATTTTTAATACAATAAATATAATACTTGTACATAAAATGTTTACTACTTTTCGGCTAAAGTAAAGCGAATGTTTTCTAACTGTTTGGCTAATTTTCTCCAATTACTTTGTTTACATTCTTTCAGAATAAAAAAGAGAGGATCATTCTCTTTTTCTAAAAATATCATAAGTATTTTGTCCAAGAATTTTAAATAATACGCGTTGTTTTAGCATTCTAAACAAACTAACTAAAATTCAAGAAAGTTAGTTTACCCTATAATTAAGAAGAACGACAAACTGCAATGAATACCAGTTTTATACCAATGTGTACTATATTTTAACCTTATTTCATAAAAATCCATTAAAGATGTTTAATTTTCAAATAAAACTAATTGGAGAATTAATTAAGTTAGTTTGATTATTTACCGAAACCACTTCTACATACTTATTAATTTTTCTGAATTGTGTTCACTTGACACAGTTGGCGAATATTGATAATCGGTTCCCTTTTCAAGATAAATAATAAATTATCTGAAAAACTGGTAAGCATGGCGTTCTTTCCTCTTCACACTCAAGTTTGCATTTCGATGGTTACTGAGATTTTGAAGAAAACGAACTAGAAAGCGGGTAAAAATATGGACTGAAAGAAGAGAAGTGACGAAATTTAATTTATTATGAAATAAGTGAGTAGATTAATGCAATTAACCAAATCATTTTATTGCCAATTACAAAGTTGATCTGTTCAAAATTACAAAAAATAGAAGTAAAATTGACAAAGAATGAGATATGTATAATTTTTGATTGATTTTATTTTGGCAGAATGTGCAAAACTAATAACAACCTTATGCGGTACTTTTAATGTGAAGAGTAAGCCACACTTGAGCAGTCCGACTTAAAGGCAAATGTAAAAAAACACGTCAAGTAACTTTCCGAAAATGCACCATTCTAATTGAATAATTTTCTCGCAAGCTACAGTTTAGTTTTTTTCACAGTCTTACAAAGTTAAATATTCTTGGAGGACGCCATGATCTAATTTACGTTTTCAAAATCCAAAAAATTAATAAATGTTAACCAAGTTACTAAAATTTTGCCCTACATAATTAAATGTCAGTTTTAATGACCACAAATTAATTGGTTAAATAAATTTTTATTCCAGTGCTAAAACGAAGTTCTCTTATTTTATGAGAAAAATCGTGACGTAATGGACTGAGAATTAAATTTCTAGTTTAATGGTTGAATAAATTAGCTAAAAAATTGGAGCATAGTTGTATTCGAAATTTGATTTTGTTGCCAAAAATTGTTCGCTGCAGCACACAAAGATAGAAAATATAATTTAAAACCCGTTTTACACGAAAGTTTTATTGATATCATTATTTTGAACTGAGACATTTTCATCTTTGAACTTAGACAAATGGCTTGCAAACAATTCTGTGTATTAACAATAGCAGATTCTTTAGATACATAAAAGGAATTGGTATTTACTTAGGCAGGCCTCTGTGTGGTAAATTCTTTTCGGAGAACCTTTACACATTCTAAGCTCGATGAAGTTTGCTTTGTTAAAATCATTTGGAGTTCCACGTCGCCTACCACATATATTGGTTATATTCAAATTTAATCAAAAAATAAAAGTTCTGAAATAAGATTGATTTATCGTTTAAATTTAATTGATTTTCAGTCAAAATTTTAGGGGAGGAAATGGACCTCAGTATATTTGCCCTTAAATGTAACTTTTTTAAATAGTATTTTAGAATTTTTGACCAGAAAGAAATGTAAGCTGAGAAGAAGAAAGGACACTTCAAGAGATATCCGTTGCCAAGAAGAGAAGAAATTCAGGACTTTGGAAAGCAGAGGATTCAAAAAGCGCGAATCAATGAAAATATGTGCGCTTGGCAACTGACGCCTAGTTTCAGTACACAGCGTATGATTCAAAGTCTAGTTGGCAGCGAAATAAATTTACTTGAAAAATTTGGACTACATTGGCCATAGACATTAATTTCCGAAAATTTTTGATTTTACTCCACACGGTTCAAATTTTCTTCATTCACTAATCGATTTATTAAAAGCTTCATTGACTCCTTCCAAGTAGTAAACAAGATTTCATATTGTTTTAAAGGAATTTTAATTGAAGGAATTATTTAACCTATTTATTTTAACCTATAATTCAGCAGAATTTGTGAACGGGGCAAAGAAAACTTTGAATAAGAATTTTCGAGGTCGAAAGCTCTTAGCATACAATTTTTTCCTTTCAATGGCAATTGAGGAAGGGAGAAATTAACCATGAAATCACTTTTCTTATTGTTTTGTGAGCTGTAAAAGTTTTGCATTTTCAGGAATATTTAAAATTTAATTCACTTTAAGGAAATGTGGAGAAAATTTTGACGCATTAATTCAATATTCTGAATTAAATTTGAATATTTAAATTTGTTACAAACTATAAAAGTGAGTAAAAGTTGTTATAAGGACTCACAAAGAAATCATTTCAATCTTATTGAATTTTATCTAAGGAGACTTACAATGGAAGTAGCTTTTCCTTCAAACGTTATTCTTTCAGAAACATAAGGCAATTTTTAACGGTGAAAGCTTGATTAGATTTACATCAAGTACATCTTATTGAGGTCAGATTTTCAAGATCTTGTGCCCTCTATACCAAAGAAATTAGTACGTTATCCACATAAAATAGTCAATTAATTGTATTTTTCTCAATTGTCTAATGTAGCATTCCTTACTTTGCTCGATTTCTGACAATACGAATGTGCTCAATGATGAACCGACAGGTTGAGAAATTGGCCATACCATCTCGGTGCACTCCCCTCCCTCCACCTTCACTTTTCAACAAGGAGCTTCCTGTGGATTTTAATTCACATGAACAAGAGCAGGAATCAAGACGTTTTATTGAGTGCGGAATATCACTATTTCGCATTTGAAACCGCTTTCATTATCTCTTAGCGGTAATAAAGCTAAGTGGTATAACCAGCCACGATAATGAGGGGTGGGATAGGGGGACACAATTTCAGCGCTCAATCTAAGGGTTTAAATGGGGGCGAATTAAATACTACAGCACCAACTATACAATTGTGGAAGTAAGGACAGCTCAATATTTCGTCAAATGTTTGGGGTGCGCAATAGACTTACCTCCACGTGGTGCTCCCTGGGCAACGTATACTCATACGGCAAAAAAGTCTATTAACTGGCAGTTGCATTCTGACTTCAAACTACCATAACCCCACTGGATGCCATATTCTACCACTTCCACAGTAATCATCCTATCTTTTCTCTGCCTTTGTGTCTGTCTCTTTTACACCTGTAAACCACTCTTCTGTTCCCCATCCCTCGACTTTCTGTTACTTTGATGTTTCTTCCCCCTGTGAAGTCCGAAGTCAGCTAAAGGGCTAATGATAACTATCAAAACGCCTGCCATTTGAACTAAATAAATATCTCGTCAAATGTGATGACGTCATTGCCAGCTTATTGTTGACATTTTTAGTTATTTCTTACCACAATTGACTCATTTCTATCCTATGCCTACGAGGCTTTTTCAAAGGCCAAATTATATCAAGGGGTTTAGTATTCCATTGGTAATCATCAAAAGTTTCATCCAAAAAAGTGAATATACTACACATTTAAAGATTAATAAATAAATAAATATAAATATCTTTA
>UZAE01002111.1:0-10293 GCA_900617975.1 Rodentolepis nana
TAATAGACTTTCTTGCCATGTGGGTATACGTTGCCCATGGTACACCACGTGGAGGTAAGTCTATCGCGCACCCCCTAACCAAACATTATCTTGCTCCTAAATCTTGCCTCTTAATATTATTTTTGTTGAAACTTTGTCATAGTTAACAGCTAAAAATTGCTGATTCTTATAAAATCAAATGAGGTTTGATGTTTGTTTCAAAAAAAAAACAAATTATGGAATAGTGGACTTTGTTGCAGGAATTGGTTTTAAATATGTATTTCTTTGCCAAAAGTAGCTAGAACAAATGGTCTTTTCTCCCACTAGGAATAATTGAACTCTAATCAACAAAGAAAATGAACAAATAAAGTTATTAGAAGACATTTTCTAACTAATTATCCTCCCCTTTCAACCCCACCCCTCCCCCACCCCCGATTCTTGCAAAACTATTCATTCATCAATTTTAGAGCCATCCTTGTATTGTTCATAGTGTAGCCAAGTAGGAGGTGAGATGCTAGATTGATCTTATTCCAGCATACTCCAGTATCTTCAGACACAAAATTTAGTTGGAAACGTGATTAAAGGATGTCAACATATGCGCTTCTAAAATTTTGCGTCCGGATAGTTTCTTATTTCTGAGACCCAGTTTTGCGAACTCATGCCTAACTCAGAGTTCGTTATCAGAAAATGATGAAGACCCAACACAAAGGTATTGCTAAATTACTGGAGTGTCTTGATGGGGGGGGGGATATATTAGAGAGCAGAAACAAGACTTTGTGGCGTGATTAATACTACTATTACTACAAAGAAGAATCTTACTTTACAATACTGGTCAGGGGTACCCGGATTCAATCTCAATCCACAAGCGCTTTCAATAAATGATAGTAGTACTCAAGTAGGAAGTGGACTGCTCCCTGGATAGGAGTTCAAAATACTTTCTTTCCAATGATCAAAAATGCTGATATATCTGCAAGAGTACACGATTAAAGACATATAAAGACAGAAATGGTTGTAAAACTCACCATAACAGCACCCCATCTCCCCCCCCCCCCCTCCCCCAACCCCCACTACTTCCGCAAACTTTATTTATATCAAATGGAAGGCGTTTGATGATTATCATTAGCCCTTTAGTTGACTTCGGGCTTCACAGAGGGGAGGAGTAACATCAAAGTGAAAAATTCGATATGGGGGGGGGGAACAGAAGAGTGTTTCAAAGATGCAAAACAGACAGACACAAAGGTAGTAAAAAGGTGAAGTGATAACTGTGGAAGTAGTCAAATATGACATACAATGGGGTGATGGTAGTTTGAAGTCAGAAGTCAACTGCCGGTTAATAGACTTTTTTGCCGTATGAGAATACGTTGCCCATGATGCACCACGTGGAGGTAAGTCTATCGCACACCCCACAAATATTAATGGCGTCTTAGGATTACTTCGTATTTCGTAACCACTGTATTTGAGCACATTCTATTATAACAACACATAGCTTTAAACGAAATGTTAATAATTTTTGGAGGTAAAAATGCTACAACAATGACGCTGAATTATCGATTTACGAGTATTCGACATTTAACTTACTTCACTGCAAAGTGGTAACCGAAACTATTGGCGAATATTAACAAAATGGACTAAACAATAAAAATGTTGTTCACATTTCAGTTGCATAAAATGATCGTTTTTTGTATAATCAACTGACACACTACACAAAAATTTTAAATCTTTTTTTTTAAGCGCACAACAGCATTTCATTTTTCAAATAATGCAGACTACTTTGAAAATGATATTTTGCGAATCCACCCAGATTCGCTTAAAAAGAGTGAGATTGTTAGATTTCACAATAATTGAACCAAATTCGATAATGTAGGTAACGAGTTAAAAGCAACTTACCTCTTTAAGCGATTAATTACTGAAAGCAATTTTTATGAGAAGGAAATAAAATTAGCTCGATACGTTGCAATATGTAGATGGACTTAGCGATAGACTTACCTCCATGTGGTGCATCCTTGACAACGTTTACTCATACGGCAACAAAGTCTATTAACCGGTAGTTGACTTCTGACTTTAAACAACCCTGACCGGACTGTATGATATAATCGTCCAATTCTACAATACTCACCTTTCTTTTTTCTCTGCCTTTGTCTGTCTCTTTTACATCTGTGAATCACTCTTCTGTCCCCCCCCCCCCCACACCTTCGACTTTTTGTGACTTTGATGCTTCTCCTCTCGATGAAACCCGAAGTCACCTACTGGGCTAATGATAATTATCATAAAGCCTTCCATTCTAAAAAAAATAAATAAATTTTTTGGCGATTTTAGGTCCCATCAAATAACTCGACATAAAATTGGACACAATACACATTGAGAAGGGTTGGTAATTACACGGAGGTAGTCCATGTAATTACCTTAACAAATTAACCCGATTTCTCTAGCACAAAACCACAAAAAACAGTTTAATAATCGGACACTTAATAGATCAATTCCGATGAAACTACTCTAAAAAACGGTGGCATTAGTGGATTACATGAGGGAGAAGGAGGATAAATTGCCCTAAAAGGAAATTTATTCAAAGAAGGATACGGCTTGAGGGGAAGAAGACCATATACGCTGCTCAAATTTAAAAAAAAACTTTGTCTGAAGCGAAATATCAAACACCAAGCCCATCCAATTTCGAACCTGAAAGGGATTCAAAAGGAGCGATATTGATGGACCTTTCTAGAAGGACAAAAAATTGTTACTATAAGGGCATTTTGAAGAAGTTGAAAGCTTTCCCTAGTGTCCACAAATATCACTCTCTTTATTCTGAAGTAATTAAAGGGACATGATTTCATAACGCAAACGGTAACGAGGAAATTAAACTTTCAAATTTTATAATCCGGAATGGGGTGTGCGATAGACTTACCTCCACATGATGCACCCTGGGCAACGTATATTCATACGGCAAATAAAGTCAATAAATCGGCAGTTGACTTCTGACTTCAAACTACCATCACCCCACTCGTTGTCATATTCCACAACTTCTACAGTACTCATCTTACCTTTTTTCTGCCTTTTCTACCTTCGTCTTTGAAACACTCTTCTGTTTCCTCCCCCCCCCCCCCCTCTCTCGATTTTTTTCACTGTGATGTTCCCCCTCCTCCTCTGTGAAGCCTGAAGTCAACTAAAGGGCTAATGATAATTATCAAAACGCCTGCCATTTGATATAAATAAAAATTTACTCGGTATGGGGAAATATTAACAACTTTGAAGAAAAAATAAAGCTTTTTTTATTTGACCTGAGCTCAAACATGCACTATAAATAAGATAAGGCAATCAAGTATCCCCAGTTAAAGTTACATTAAATTACCGGGGTTTTTGAAAATTCGAACATGGGCGCATGTTCAGATGGGCGGTTATTTGGTTCTTAAAAAATTGTTTCATGAAATGGAATTTTCCATTTAACCACCATATGTGGGTTCAGGAAGATGCGTTAACATACCATTAAGAGGCTCATATCGTTTTGAAGAGAGAAATAGCGTCCAAGGGCCTAGAAGTTATACGGACACACAGAGTTTGCAAATAAATACAACCCAGAAATTGTCTTGTCGAAGTGTGATTCTTCCCAGAATTTAAAGATTTATTTATATCAAATGGCAGGCGTTCAGATAGTTATCATTAGCCCTTTAGTTGACTTCAGGCTTTACAGAGGGGAGGAGGAACATCAAAGTGGAAAAATAGTCAAGAGGGGGTGGAGGGGGGGGGGAACAGAAGAGTGTTTCAAAGATGTTAAAGAGACAGATACAAAGGTAGAAAAAAGATGAGATGAGTACTGTGGAAGTACTTGAACACATTACAGTGGGGTGATGGTAGGTTGAAGTAAGAAGTCAACTGCCGATTAATAGACTATTTTGTCGCATGAGTATACGTTGCCCAGGATGCACCACGTGGAGGTAAGTCTATCGCACACCCCAGAATTCAAAGAAACGAACTACATCCTTGAAGACTGTCCCCAAGTCAGCTTTGTCAATGGAAAGAAAAAAATGAGCAGGTTAATTCGCCAATCGTATCCATTAAAGGTCAGTGATAAGGTGTGATTTGCTGAAAGAACAAGTTGACTATTCAAGGTCTCATTTATACTACTTAGCAAATAGTCACACAAAAACTGGACCAATTAGATTGAAATACACCCTCAAAAAATGTCCAAATAAGCATGATATAATAATAGTAATTCATTTAATAGAAAAATTAAGCTAAAAATTTTCCAACTTATAGATATGGGTTAGCAACTGTTCATTTTTCATATTAGAGCAAACTAAACGGGTTAAGATCAAGACAAATAGGATAAGACAGAGCCTTGAATAAAACAGTTCGTGAATTCATAGCTTCCATGTAGTTGGCATCCATATAACCATCAACGCAATGAGGTGGACAAAAGTACAAATCCATCAGAAGATAGCGAGCTCATTTATTTTCAAATCTATCCAAACCAATTTTGCACTGAGCAGTAAATGAGGCAGAAAATTCTCTCTAACTTAATAAAACAAACCGATGCAACTTACAGTTAGATGCATGATATTCTTGCGGCCATCGGACAAAGGTTTTCCCAATTTCATTTTCAGCATAACACCAGAAAAGGGTCGTAGCTTGATGACTTGAAGTGGTCACATTTTGTTGCACTAGGAGACCCGAACACCCGTGACTGTGCTGATCCTTAACTGCCAGTTTATAGAGGCTTTCAAGGGCTTCGAGATTCCATTCAGTCAGTTGGGGATCGGTTGCTGATCGAATTGTTGAAAGAGCGGCTCCTCCGTTGCTCCAATTCCAAGCGTGGTCAGAAACCGGGACTGGAGGATAAGCAACAACAATTTTACAGGCTTGGTGCCACAGTGCTGTGAGATTGGCTGAAGCGTAACTTTGAGAACAAGCTTGATTGGCCAATCCAGTTTCGAGTAAAGGCGGTGGCGGGGGAATTATGGGAAGAAAGAGAATAGGTGCCGCTGAAATTGTTTTTAAGTAGATCTATGAATATTCTAACGTTACTGTCAGTTATTAATAACTTAAAAGCATCTTACTTTTTAAATAGACATCAAATTCGATTTTTCCAACGTCTTTGTAAATAAACGAGCAAGCATACTTGCCGTAGACATCTTGATCATCACCTAAAATTAAAAGATACTGAAATATTTGCAACAAGCCAATAGTTACTTTGATGGCGAAGAGTAAGTCTGGAAACAACGGTGTGGAGAGTTTCGATCCTCCGGAATTCGAAAAAGTATAGATCGTTATGCTCGACACTTTTCTGAGTGGGAGAATTCCACGTTGGAGAAATCATTCCTAAGTGAACAGATGCGTCGAAACGAACCTCGCAAATCATGGATGCATCATCTAAATTCGCTTCACTCTTAAGGGAACCATGACTACTCATCTTCGAAAATAAATCGCCTTTCGCAAATATGGTTTGAACAGTTCCATTCTTTACTTCAACTACTGGAATCAAAAGATTAAATGTTCACGATATTAGGTAGACAAAATTTGAATTAATTTTGCGTAAGAAAAATAATGAAAGTAAGAAATAAAACTTAAATAAGTAGTTAATAAACAAAACATAATAACGTTAAAAAAACTCACGGGACACCACTTTTAGCGTTAAAATTGAAGTCTGCCCTCGAAAATAACAAAAGTAAATACCAGCATCACCAGAAGCTACTGTGAATGAATAAAATAAACTGCTTCCATTCTGCTTAACTAATGTAGTCTTGACGCTATCGCCATTATAAGGCTGCCTTTTCAACTCAAGTAAGTCATGCCCTCGGACAGTTGTCACCTGTATTTGACATCTTATGTTAACTTGCTCGCCATCTTTCATAAAAAGAGATTGAATGTACTGCCATGTGCCGTTTACTTGAACATGTAATAAAGGCTGGTACTTATTAAAATTTTAATATGCGATCAAACCTCACAGTTTACACAGGTGCGACAAAGAGACAAAATTAGTGGAAAAAATGCAATCAAATTCATCCCATTAATCCATGCGACCTTCACCATTTAAACTGATAATTGCCTTAGTTGATGTGAATTTAACTTTTCATGTTGTCCTATTTGGTCATATAAATCATAATTTCTTTAAGATCAATAATGTAAATTTTTCTCAAAGTGCATAATTAGTCACTAACTCCATTACCCAATGAAAAAATCCTATTTGAAATAAAGGGAAATTGAAGAACGTCTTAATGTATTAAGCTTGAAAAATAATGCAAAAATTTAAGCCAGGAATTAAGTAATTTGAATAAAAAGTTGAAGGAGCAGCTTTTTATGAAATAATGTTTATGAACCAAGGTTGGTTATATATGTATACTCTTCTGATCTCGAGATAACAAAAGCTAATTCCGAGTGAGAATTGTTTTTATTTCATGTTTTATGTTCAACCAGAATGTTCTTAAACAGAAGGCAAACAATGATTACAATGGTATAAATGAAAAGCAAGGAAGCAGTAGAATTATCAAGAATCCTTAATTGCATGAAGTAAGTAAGAGGGGGAAATATAAAATTTCAAGTAATAGCTAGTAGTTTACAGGTAAAGAGGAAATAATTTCCTCTTAGAAGCCTTGTGTTCTGGGGTAAGGTCCTTAGTGGTGTAGCATGCGTTAATGTTCAATAACTGCTTTTTTTAATTGGGTGTCATTTTCCGATCCAATTACATAAGGCATTACTCAACGTATGCACATATGCAAAACAACATCTATAGCTCTTATGCAGGTAGTCTTTTCGTAGATTTCATGCATTCCACTTTAATTTGAGCTCTCTGCTATCAAATCTCATCTCCAAATTCAGAAAAGAAAGTCATGGGTGTAGAGCAATACCTTTAAGTATGAGAGGTGAATAGGTTGTGGTGGAGTAATGCATAATGATATTTAATGTCAGTTCTTATATGCAAGGAATATTAGTCGAGTTGCAATGTTATAACCAATCTGAAATGGCTGCCTTTAAAAATTTTATATAACTAATCCTTATTTGGCACAAAGAACACAAAACTATTATATTAAAGATATTATAGAACTCTACAAACTGTCTCTGTGAAAATGGTTACCTCTGTATTGCCTAATTTGTTCCAAATTGTAGATTCAAAACTGATATTGCAAGACAGATATGTGGAAATATAGTAGGTTACTAAACAAATGCACTAATATGTCGATTTTAAAAGAAAGTAGAGAATATTATTGACACGATTTGTTGTATGCATTAGGAAGCGCTCTACAGCTGCCATCATTTCCGTTTGCTAGTTTCTAAGAAGGTAATAGATTTGTCAAAATTAAGTTTCCTATGAAAGGAAGTACTACTCGTCCTGAGAAGACTTTTAAATTTAATTGAAATGATTGCATTTAATTGTATTGCGCGATTGTCACTATGAACAACTATAATGTCTAGATGTTCAGGCATTATAAATATGTGTTTGTTCAGTAAAATCGTGCAAGAAATGGCAGTAATTTTACTATAATATATTAACTTGAATAGTTTCAGTACTTTCTTTTAAGAGTTAATAGAGAAGGACCATTGAGTTGCTGTGTTTATGGAAAGGAAGCATTTTTGGTTTGGAATTATCAAGACATAGTCATTGTTTCGAGTTTTTACACCAGCTTACCTACTTCAAAAAATATTGAAAAACTTTACAGTGAGCGCGGCCAAAGTACCGCCGTATTATATTTTGAGTATCGTCGAGTGGTATGCAATCTTTATTTAAGGTTAATTTTTAGAGCAAATTTATTAATAGGGTACATATCTGAAATTATAAATCAAGCATTCATTATGTACACAGTTGATAATCATTATGCTATGTGAAAAAATATTCATTCAATTTCTTTTAACTGTTTGGTATTATTCGTTTAAACGACTCAAAATGAATTCATTTTATGTCCGACAAGAATCGTGTGATTTGAATGGATTTATAATTTGGGTAATAAATTTCTTTTGAATATATTTCCTTCATAACAGGAAGAAATAAGTAGAGCATGTGGACTCAGGGCATAGCCCCAAATACAAATACTTCAATTCACTATGAAACAAACCATTTAACGCAAAATCTTCGCTCACCAACTGGAAATGGTACTTCGTTTCTTGTTCTTATTTCGTCGAATAGATCATTTACCTGCCAATTTTCAGGAAATCCGTCGGTCTGTTCCTGGCCGACAAGAGCAATTTCAGCTTTGTGACCGTGATCTGATGGAGGTATTTTAGAGCAACTTAGAATATTGCTTTATTTTAGCGTAAATGGCAGTAATCTTGACTTTGAATCTTGTTTATTTGTAATTTTTACTTATTTTTTTGCATTTTTAACTAACTTAAATACATCGCAGCTTCGTGGTCGTTGCGCACAACTAGAAAAGACCGTTCGGTGGTGGTCTGATTGCACAAATAATTGGCGAGAAAAGTGGTCGTGTGTTCGGGATGAACGCAACCAATTAAGGGAAGAATTGCAACGAACTAAAATGGCTCTTAATGCGCTTCAAAGACAAAACGAAGAGCTTATTCATCGGTTTGATGAATTTTCTTTTTCGGAAAATAAGGACGGTGAGTGGCAATGTGTTACAAATAAATTGTAACAGAATGCACGTAATATTTTCTTTATTTTTTGAGCAGTTACTCAAACTCTTGATCTTATTCTTGAGCCTACTAACCCAAATGATTCTCCAGAGAAGGTGTGTTAGTTGGTTTATTTACTCTTATTATCTAGTTATTTTTCATTTGTATAGTTTAATAGCGTTTTATTTTATAGTCGAAAGTAGAGCAATTGGAACGTGAAAACTCCGAATTAAAGGACCAGCTGGTTTTACTGACTCAGCGTCTGTCTAGATCAGACAATCAATTTAAGCTTCGTCCTCGGTGCAGCCGATCTTCGGGCGCTTCTTCGTGCTCGGGATCACGTAGTCCTTCAACTTCGGGGTCGGGGTGCTCAGATTCACATTCTGGTTCAGCATCTCATTCTGGATCATCCCATACCAGTCGAGCAGTTTCTCCCGATCATCCTAAATCTAGTAAATATATGCTACTTATTTAAACTAAGTAGACCTTTAAAATTTAAAATCTCATAATCCTCTTATTGTAGATGAGAAGTCAAAGGTGGATCAATCCTTTGCCCAAACCGCTAAATCGTGGTCCATGTAATTAATTAAGTTGGTAATGTACCCTAGGATTAAAGAATAAATCTATTATCATTATTAATACATGCATTTTCAATATGAATGCGGAAGCAAATTTGTGCCAATTATTCTGAAATTTATGAAAAAATGCTTTGAAGTGATATATTTCGTTATCTTATAATTTTTTCATTTAACGTTGCTTAAATGGTCTGAATGTCTTCACATAAATTAATTAAGAATTTTGTAATGCACGCAGTGTCTCCTAATTCGCTCACTTGAAGTCGCAAAGATGTCTCATGCAAAAACGCTATCTGAGTGCTCATTGCTAATACCCTCCTCTCCCTTCTCAATTTCTCCTTTTCCCATCATCCATTCGCAAAAATATACGTGATCCCACTCAATTTATGGATGCTCCCGTGAATTATAAGCTTCATGCAGGGATTTCTAACATCGTCTTTTTAATCATAATCCTAATCTTTCTGTGTCATCCCCTCTCATTTCAATGCATAACTCAAATTGGTGTAGTCTTTTTTAAGCTTACCTCTAGTGTGATGAGAATTTACAGTCGCAAATATAAATGAGAAATATAGAGGCATTATTTCAGTTAAATTAAAGCCTCATCCACTGGGGTGTGTGATGGACTTACCTCCACGTGGTGCACTCTGGGCAACGTATACTCATACGGCAAAAAAGTCTATTAATCGGCAGTTGACTTCTGACTTCAAAACACCATCACCTCACTGTATGTCATATTCGACTACTTCCACAGTACTCACCTCACCTTTTTCACTCTACCTTTGTGTCTGCCTCTTTTACATCTTTGAAATATTCTTCTGTTTCCCCCTCCCCCTCTCGACTTTTTTTCACTTTGATGTTCCTTCTTCTCTGTGAAGCCTGAAGTCAACTAGATGGCTTATGATAACTATCAAAATGTCTGCCATTTGAAATAAATAAATAAGCCTCATCCACTCGAGTTTACTGATTTTATTCCACTCGCTCGACTGTGTCAAAATGTCATCAACTCGCATATCCCTGGGAAATTAGTTTTTGAAAAAGTTTTCTGTCTTGAATTCCGCTCAAACGACGATGAATGCCACGCCCCTTTGAACTTACTGTCACACTTTATTTCCACAACCAGCGCCAATGGACTAGCAACGTTCAACATTTGAATGTGAGGCTTCTTGAATTAATCTCAGGCTTGCAA
>UZAE01002112.1:0-10290 GCA_900617975.1 Rodentolepis nana
CATGCATCATATAATGTTGCACTGAGGGGTGTGCGATAGACTTACCTCCACGTGGTGTACCCTGGGCAACGTATACTCATACGGCAAAAAAGTCTATTAACTGGCAGTTGACTTCTGACTTCAAATTACCACGACCCCCCTGGTTGTCATATTCGACCCCTTCCACAGTACTCACCTTACCTTTTTCTCTACCCTTGTGTCTGTCTGCCTCTTTTACATCTGTGAATCGCTCTTCTGTTCCCCACCCCTCGACTTTCGGCTACTTTGATGAACTTTCCCTCTGTGAAACCCGAAGTCAGCTAAATGGCTAATTATATCTATCAAAACGCCTGCCATTTGAAATAAATAAATAAATAATGTTGCACTGATCTGTTTTCCGCCCATTTTAAGTTTAGAAGCTTATTGCAGAAAAATCTGCTTTCTTTACGGTGTCTGGACACAGTCAGTACTTAGATGTGTTTACAAAATGAACGATTTGCTAATGGTGCTCATAATATATGGTACATGTGGTTTTACGGATCGTGTACTTTTTCTATCAATTATACTCGCAAATCGTTCATTTATTTCTAAAAACAGATTATTTTCAGCATCATGAAAATCGTGTTAAAATTAATGGCTACAGTTATTCATTCATTTACATTGGATCAACTCATTCATCATTCATTCTTTCTACTAAATACGAGATTTCATTAATCCTTAAAAGTACCTTTAATTTGATTTTCAGAATTTTGTTTTAACAATAAAAAATAAAGGACTGTATCCTATTTCTAATTTTATATATAAAATTTATTTATTATGTTGAAAATAAATGAATCTAAAATTTGATAACAGAATATTTTAAAATAACTCTTAAGTCTTCATCGACACATAAAAGATTCATTTGGAAATATTACTAATGCTGGTGAAAGTTGATGTGTAAACATGGTTTGAATTAAATTCTGTCTACATAATTGTCTTTTACTATTCGCTTTTGTTTTCGCTTTTCATGAGAAAAAGCATGGTTTTTTGCTAAAATTATTTAAACTAGATTGAAAAAGCATGCTTTTTCGCAAAATTTATTTGGACACAGGTCAAACATTTTGAATTTTAAATTAAATAACAAATAAAGATATTCCAAAATTTATTTCCACATTTTTAAGCACTAAGGGAATGGTAATTAGAAAGTCATGTTGCTTTAAAAGATGTTAAAGTATAAATTTGAAACAGAGGGTGGCATAATTTTTTTATTATTCACAATGTTTTTTTCTAAGTGGGCTCTAGATTATGCAATAATTTTAGATTCTTTAGAGACCCTTAGAATTACAACCTGCTGAGCAACATATATCTCTCCTAGGAACTTGAAAAGCTTTTTACTACCTAATATTACTGACGCAATAAAGTGGATAAAATGTGTATTGCTATCAGCAAAATCTAAGATGTAATTCCACATGATAAGTGATGAGACATAAAGTGAAAGAGTGATCTTTAGATGCTGGTGATCTGCAAAATATCATTAAAAATAGCAGTACAAAATGAAAAAACTTAGGGTTGTCCTGATCAGCATAAGATATATAATTTCAGTTTTAGCGTCCATATTGTTCGAAAAAATAAAAGCACATTTGGCTTTGTTCAAGAAGAGCTTAATGATGATTAATAATTTATGTTTAATTAGCAACAAAATCGTTCAAAGAGGAAGAGATAAATCCACATATATTTGAGCATATCTTATTTATGCTTAAACTATCATCTATCTCAGTCATTTTTCCGAATTAAATTTCAATGGTCATTCATCACCAAATAAGTATGACACTTTAAATTCTTAATAAGACGGGCTGGATGAAAATTGGACAATCAAAACAACATTTGTTCTAAATATATGGGAGTTAAATTTTATTTAAATGGTCGATATATCACATTCGTCTTTCTTACTTTCAGAACGATTCACATTAAATGCTCCCGATTTTGGTTTTAATAAGCCGAAAAGTTTACAAAAGCAAATAAGAATTGCCATTTCAAGTGCAGCCTATCTAAAGAGCGCCTTGATTCGAAAAAAAAGCAATCAGAAGTCCTTGAAGTAAAATTCTTTGCAATTCCAGCAAAAATTTTCTTAGAATGTAAATAAATTGGAGACTCTGGAATTCATGTCTTTCACTCTCTTTTTCCAGCTTCAAACTCAACATTTTAGCCGGAGAATCGACAAATTTTAGAGACTTCAGGACTGCTATTTAAATGTAAAAATCTCAAGACAATTGTGGAACTGGAAAAAACTGTAGATTTTAAATTTTTCAAGACCATTAGTCTCTGAATGTGCAAGGAGAATCCACAGCCATGTGGAATATGATTAGGAATGTGACCGGACTATTTTTTAAATCTGCTTAATGAACGCATACGCTTTTTTCCCAATTTAATTAATCTTTCTTGTTGACATTTACAGACTAAATTTTATTCACTTTGCGCTTTTATATCGTCCACGGGATCCTTTAGAATGAAGTGGACTAACTAATTAGCTTAAGCCTTCGAAGTAGAGCATGGGATCGTTTAAATTCAAAATCCATTTTAACACAAGATAGTTCCTTTCTATTTAAATTTAAATTAATTCTCTGTAACGGACTTATTGAGAAACGGAGGATAATTAGTGAGCTTTTACGATGTTTTAACAGACTGTGCGTTCATCCACATCGTTTCAGCAAATATTTATAAGTAGGTAATTAATGGCATTGATTTATAGAATGAAAATTTCCAAAAATTTATTAATTTACTACTATTTCGGTCACTTAAAACTTTAATTGCGATGGAAATTACGGTTAAGCGGCTTAATTCATTGAATAACCGTTTACAACTGTAGTAGGTTATCAAAATAAATGTTTTTCTATACCAAATGTCTACAAAACTAACATTATTACATTAAAGGCTGTTTCCAATAAATGTAACTGAAAAAAATTTAAATTCATTCTGCCGGACGGATTCCATGTTAGGAAATTCACAAATTACACCTCAGGACATCACTTTGCCTGTCCAAATGTCACGCTGTTTATCAGTTTATTTTAAGCGTACTATTTCATAAAATTTACTTTTCAATACATGTTTGCCCATTATTTAAAAATTAAAAATAGCAAGAGCCCGAGTAAAAATAAGTGAAAATAACTTTAGTTAAACCAGAAATCCAAGCGAGTGCAAATGTTAGAAGGAAGGAAAGCAGTGCATTTATGCAGCAGAATTTTTTTACGTAGCAGGGAGAGCGATTCTCAACATACTGCATTTTAAACACGCCTCTCTGATGAAGAATTTTACCAAAAATTGTCTGCAAATGTTGTCTATTTGTGAACCAATTATAAGTAAATCAAATAATGCTTAAATTGCTGAAATAATTAAAAAATAGATATATTTTTTCTACTCGGATTTTAAATAAACATTAAATTTCATTGGATATTGTTAGCTAATATTCACTCACTATATATATATATATTTATTTATTCAGCAAAAGTGTAGTAAATGGTTTACTTGCTGCAAAATTTGAATTGATGTACCAAAAATACTGGGTTTTAAAACAAATACTTTTGAGAAAATATTTATTTGACTATGTTAGTTAATTTAAATTTTTAAGGAAAAGTCAGCCCGTTCTGTATCAGGGACAAGAACGTACGCACAAACAGAGGGAAAACTGGGAGAACTTCAAATTTTAAATTGTGAATTTTCCGAACTGGATTATACTTATATAATAGACTGGATACATCAAAGCTTTTAGTTTTTTGGTGTTCATTCTTTCTATATATGGCACCTTCGTAATTTGCAATTCGCTTCCTCTTATCCAAGCTTTCCAAGATATTAATACAATTCTGACTTCCATCTTGAGTAATGGAAGCAAGCTGAAACCCTATCTCAAAGGCGATTCTGCAAGTTCTGCTTTTCTTTCAAGTATAAGCTGCATTAAGCATGAGGAATTATTTATTCTTTGTAAGTAAAGTAATGGAAAGATTTCTGTTAAGTAACATAAATTTTAATTAATAGCTAAAAATAAATAAGACTTCCTACGAAACTTTTCTCTTATTTTGTCTAATTTGTTTTGGTAATTAGTTTTATATCAGAGAGTAATTAATTTTAAGACATATTGTTTTCTGTCTTGTTAATTAAATATCGGTTTTTTGTCAGTAAAATTTAAATAGATTTGAAATTAAAACCTAAATAATTAAAGTTTTGTGATTTTCTCAATTTGTTGATATGTATATATAAAGTATGAGGATATAACATTTACGAGTATTGAAATTAAATATCTTGTTTTAACCAGAATGTTTCTGCAGCAACCGAAATGGTGAGCTTTCAGGATAAAGTGTCAAAGCAAAATCAGCCAAGATCGTGCTTTCTTATTTACAACAACACCTACGACAATACGATAAAAGAATAATTTATTACCTTTTGTATCTGCAAAGATTTACAATTTGAGCATAAAATTGTAGAAGAATTCGTAAAAATTCAATATGTTTTATAGGCGGAAATTGATATGAACTAGTTAAATTTTGATTAACAAAAAATATAATATAACATACTTGCGAGCTAATAATGGTATATAAACCTCAATTCTATCAATAATTAACATACAAATTAACATTAAACTGACTTTTTTACGTAAACCTTTCACATCATTTATTTGAATTTCAACGTCGATTTAAATATACGCTATTGTGCTTTAATTACTTAAAGGACAACGGGTAATGGTAAAAAAGAACGACAAAATTTACAGCCAAATCAAAATAAATAGCAATTTAAATGTTGTTTCGTTTCTTTATACTCAACTAGAAATATCTTGCAAAATACCAAACGGAATAGATATTTATTTCCTTGAGAGCCACGGTTAAGTAATAAATCGTTTAACATGGAATATAAATATTGTTCTATTCCAAATTATTTTTGAATTTGTTACACAATTGATAAATAAGCTTATGCCTTTTGTTTATATTTCAACTATAAATTAAGGCGCAATGTTAATGAAAATGAATGAAGTAGGAAAAAGCTGTTCGACAATTACATAAAAAGGTTTAATCGATGGAAATTCTTTCTCAAATCTGGCAGGATGCATAAATAATGAAGAGCACGTTGTTTTAAACCTAGTGTTATTATTCTACTAAATAAAAATTAAATTTAGAGAAAGCAATAGCATGTTCATATAATAAGATAGAGCGTTAAAAATTGACTGTGTTTCAATTAACTTGAAATGATAAATTGGAGATAATGTTAGAAAATCTTTATCAAAATAATTTTGCCAAGGTCATGTTTAATCTCAGTCGCCATCTATAATTACTATTAATCAACGTCTCAGTGAGCAGGACGACAAAATGATATTGCCAATTTATTCAAATATTAATGCAACTTTTCGCAATAAGCTAAAGGCAAAAATGAGTTAATTAAATAAAAATACATTTTTTTGAAAAAGAATATGCAATTGATTTAGCAAGTTATCGGACATATTTGATCTTAAAGTGTTTACTAAAATTTTGATCAATAATAACTTAATCTATTTGTTAAACATTTCGCAGGGGTTCTGCATTGGTTTGAAAGGCGTTCAATCGTTCCATTTGATTTGAACTCGCTACTGTTGCTATAATTCAAAATTCACCTTGTGATTGAGCGAACACGGCGATTATTAGGCAATAAGTTCACTTTCGAAAGTTACCAGTCTTTCTTTCACTCAATCACTTGAGTTTCAATTGATCTTGCAGAAAGTGAGTTTTTCCTCTCTACTCTTGGTTTTCTAATTCAAAAGTCATTATTGATTACTTCTTGTTATAGACCTATAACAGTCAATCTAAAATCGATAGGTATCTGAGTCGCGAACCTTATCTGGCTTTTTTGGGAAATATTGCTTACTCTAATTGATTAAAAAAACACTCTATTAGAATAATATCCTTCCGTAATTTGTTCGAAGAGAAAATTTAAATTCCATTTGTTGAAAATTTAAATTTCAGAATTAAGACCCAGTGAGAAAAAAAATAGAGGGAAGTATATCTGCTGATTCAATATTATCTAAACGTTCGATTTTTTGACAACTTGGTCATAAACAGTAATGTGATACCCAACTGAAATGATACTATTGCAACTAATAAGATATATCTCAACTACAGAATGTGAATGCCCTCCTTGGCAAAAGGCCGCGTCGCATTTATTCCAAAAATGAAAACAAAGTTATTTCGCATTAATTGAAGATCATAGTAAAAAATTATATTTACCCTGTATGATTCATTAATTAAAGTGGAAAACAGAAGGCCTTCTCCTTGCACTTTCCAAGGGATGAAGTAATGAGTCGTAATTTGGATGCGCTTACTTACTTAAGGTATGAAGCATAAATCTTTTCTTCTATTTTAAAATTTTTACAAAAGATTTATTTATTTATATCGAATGACAGGCGTTTTGATGGTTAACATTAACCTTCTAGTTGACTTCAGGCTTCACAGAGGAGGGGGTGGGGACATCAAAAGGAAAATAATCGAGAAATGAAGGGGAAACAGAGGAGTATTTCAAAGACAAAGGTAGAAAAACGGCAAGGTGAGTACTGTGGAAGTGGTTGAATATGACTTACAGTGGGGTCAAGGCAGTTTGAACTGAGAAGTCAAATTTCGGTATAGAGATATTTTTGCCGTATGAGTATACGTTGTTCAGGGTGCACCACGTGGAGTTAAGTCTATCGCACACCCCCTTTTCAAAAGATAAGTATGCTCCTGCAAACTTGATGATTTTAATGTGCTAAGGCTAAAGAGGAAATGAACATATTTGAATGGTGCTATGGAGAGTACTGTCAAAAGTTTAATCAAATTTCCAACTTCGATGATTACGCAAAAACTCACCACATTAAGCATAAAATATATTAATCCAAAATTTCTAGCAACTCATTGAAGCAAAACTTTGGTTGCAAAATGTCTAACAAAAAATATTTGAGTAATAATGTGTGTTTCTTTTAAGAATAATAATCTCACCTTATAATTATTTTGTGATCTATTAAAATCTTTCTAAGTTAGAAAGTTCACAACGTGACGTAACTTATTGCGCAATTAAATTTATCTGCGCAATTTGTTTGGTTTTTAATTGTTCAAATATTTTCAAAAGTCGACAAATTTAGTACATACTTTAAATAACTCCCTGTGGAGTTTAAAGACCGAGAATATTTTATTCAGAAAAGTTTTATTTCATCCTTTTTGAAAGAATTAATTCTTGAAAACTAAAATCTGTTTAATAAAAGAATTATTTTAATATTTTGCTTGCTCTTTTTCTGGAATAGAGTAAATTTAAAACAGTACAATCAATTTAATAACTTAAATAATTAACATTCTGTCGTTTGGGTTCTATTAGTTTGCTTTTTAATTTCCCAAAGGATTTCGGTTTGAAATTTTGAATTTTATATTAAAAATTTATTAATACTCTGGTAATTTTTTGACTTATTGTTGCAAACATCAGTCACCGTAGAAGTAAAATTCAGAACTGAAAAGGAAAGCTGAAGTAAATATTTCTTTTAATGGGGGAACGGTAATCAAAAAAACTTTATATAGTTTAACAATGACCCAATCATTCGTCGGTTTGGACGATCAATTAAAGTTTGAATAACAGCGAATTGGCTTGCATCCGATCAATCACAACCGAAAAACTATATGAATAGAATGTGACTTCCGCAATCAAACCAAAATTTTGAATTTCTTTATTAACGAATAAAAATTCTCAAAGTTTGACTTTTTCAGTCTTATGCATTTTTTACTCTTTAAATCGAAAAAATCAGGAAGGTACGTACATTTAAAATGAGTTTAACAGTTTCCAACCACTGCCTGATAGCGCGCATTTTGAGACTAAAAGACCAATAAATTGAAAGAATCTATGAATCCAGCAATGGCTTGAAGCAATGAATGTTAGATCGATCTATTGATATGATCATTAATTTATTATAAATCACTTATTCTTATACAGGGAATGAAGAAAAATACTATTTTCAAGTGGAGAATGGGAGGCTTCAATCAATCACAATTGCCACAAGTAACCCCATGCTTCACAGACTCATAAGAATAACTTACGTCTTGTCAAACGTTGTTTCGGGGGACCGGCATCGATTTCGACGTTAAAATTGGATATAGATTTCTAATACTTGCCAATTCAGCTATACTAGTCTACATAAAATTTACTTCCTATATATTTTGAGTAAGGCTTGTTTAAAGTGCAAGAGTGTTTGATATAAAGCTGATTTTACGAAGTATTGCTCTTTTAACTAAAACCTTTGAGATTTGGAAAATGTTATTAACAATTCATCATATGAATTTGGCGAAAATTGAATTAAGGCTTGATAAGTTGTGATTTGCTATTATCAACCCTATGCAAAATAACGTGACTTCGCGGTGCAGAATATTTTAACTTTATCGCCATTTGCGATTCAATACCGTTAGCTTTTAATCCAATTAAATCCGATATGTTAAAGATTCAAATTCCTTTAATTCGATCATAAAATATTTGTAGCTGTTGACTTTTTGACTAAGTACATCTTACTGTTTCTCAAAAAACAGTCGATAGATGTATTGGTGTGCAATAATAATAAAGGGCGAGACATCTCAATGACATAAAATATGGGATTAGTTTTTACTGGTGACTAGATTGGTATATATCTTACTTATTAATAGCTTTGTGTTAGTCCATTATCTAGATTGCCCCTAATGCATGTTAATGGACGTCAAATGTGAAAACGCAAGCGTTTTCTGCGGAACGATTGCAGCATTTCAACATAATTGTTCCTCGCTGTGAGAGAGACAAGTTTTCTCAGATCATTTGGAAGATGTGCGGTTTTTAGGATTATTATCTTATACAGGGATCAATGACATAAGTAATTTAACTTACTATTCCTTTTTATTAGAGATTTTTAAAAAATTATTTGATGATTAATTCCAATTAAACAGTGCTCACTGTTTTCTTAAATCAAATGCTCACGATTATTTAAGATCAGATTAATTTCTCACTAAACAAATTAAAATTTAAAATTAATTAATTTTAAGTTCAAGATAATGTCATTTAAAATCATTTCAAATAAACATGTAATAGGTGCGAATATTGTTGTAGTCAAAATGGTTCCTTTTACTACTTAACATGTTTTAGTCAGTTTGATTTGACCATTTGAAGGCTTAAAGAGCAGAACGCAGCAAATCTATCAAAATTATTTTCACTGAAGGTATGGATTGGAATAGGAGAACAATTTTAAACAAAATAATTGTTCATTGAGTTCCATTTGCGGTCGTAAAATTCTTTAAAACTTTATTTCAAGAAATTGATCTGTGAAACCAGGGGGTATCTATCGAATTCAGCTCTGCGATGTTTCTACATTTTAATTTTCAGAAACGATAGCCTACAGTTATTCACTTCTCATACAGTCCAAATTCGTTTGGCCCCAGGTTTAAGCTTGAAGTATGGCGCCTTTGTCATGGATTTGTAAGCTGACATATAATGACGTTGGCAGCATGATGGCTTTACTTATCCCAAACAAGCAAAATGTGCAATCCCACGTAAATTCAACTAAAAAAGCAATTCGAGTCGTTTTTAATGCCTTTTCATTAAATTACCTCGATTCTGATTTTGGTAGGGTTATCTTAACAGACATGTTCGTTCCTTGAATCACTGAATTTTGATTACAATTAGGCACTCTCAAAGTTATATGATCCTGACATTTTTGAATGCAATAACGGATCAAAAATTGTAAAAGTGTGTTACTTTTCATATATCATACTGAATCACTTATTCCCGTAGCTGGAATATAAATAATTTTCTTCAAAAATAGCATATTTAATTCTCTTTAAAGTGAGGTAAGATTTAATAATGGAGTGTGCGATTGATTTACCTCCACGTGGTGCACAATGGGCAACGTATGCTCATACGACAAAAAAGTGTATAAACAGGCAGTTGACTTCTGACTTCAAACTGCCATCACCTCACGATATGTCATATTCGACCACTTCCACGATACTCACCTCACCTTTTTTCTACCCTCATCTTTGAAACGCTCTTCTGTCCCCCCCTCTCGACTTTCTTCCACTTTGATATTCCCTCAACCCTAGTATTTTGATAAATTCTAATAAGGTAGAGCAAATATAATTTCTGATTGCCAATTACTAAGCACTATATTAGTAAAAATCGTCAATATTACCGTAGAATGTGTTGCGTGCTTTCATCTTATTGCTATTTGAGTTGTTAGGTTAGGAAGAATCGGATTATCCTTGCCAAACATATCCACATAGGACTCCAGATCTTTCCAACAGTCAACACGAAATAGTACTGACTGGGGTAGTAACAATTATTGAA
>UZAE01002113.1:0-10289 GCA_900617975.1 Rodentolepis nana
AATCAAAGACAAAGCTTGCAAAAATACGCTTTACTAATTTGAATTGATGAATCGCACTCTATAAATAACGCCTTCACTGTTCACTGTTGAAATGGAACCAACATTCACGCTTTCACTATAAGCATGTTGTATTTCAACATGCTTTCCATAAAGTAGATTTTTACAGGAAATCTGTTTCATTAATTTATGGAAATTATAATAGAAACTCGAAATTTACTACTTCAGTATCAATTTTATATCGATTAAATTTCTACTTAACCCTTTAACTAAACTGAATTTTTTCGTAATCTAAATATGAGTAAATGAGCCGTCTTAATCTGTACACATTCAAACATTATAATTATTATTTCAAATCGCAGATTTTGTGTTATTTATCATTAGCCCTTAAACTTTGACATCAGCTTCTTTTCACAAAAATGCCTTTGAAATAAGAAACTGCAATTTTCTTCTACCATTATAACGCATCTCATGTGGTCATTGAATAGAAAATTAAATGCAAACAGCTTCAAGCGCAAACATCCTAAACCCTCATAATGCCTATTAGTAACATCGCTTTATCTGGTGTTTATTCGGCAGCCGATTTATTTCAAGGCTGCACTCCGGAAACTAATGAGAAATGTTTAAACCCCGATGCCACCAAAAATTATGCTCCAAAAATCCTCACTTGAAGTATAATGTGCCATTTAAGCTAGTCAATATTTGCAAAACAGTAAGCTTATTTTAAAAGTCTAGTCGATTTTTCAACAACCAAGCATAGCTTTAAAATTTAGCTTTTTGAATGGAGAAAAGGTGGATTGGTTATATTTTTAATTATTTGATATTTATTTATACTTAAATGAATAAGTAGTGGTAGTGTACATTATATATACTTCAGAATACCCTTCGCTGTTGGATCTGGTTTTATAACAAAACAGAAAAATTTCTTGAAATCAGTTTACCTAACAATTTATTTATTTATTTCAACGTTTTCAAACTCTTTTAATATCGATTACAATTTTTCGAAACTGTGAAATCGTTAATTCTGATGACATACCAAAAACAATGTATTGTCAAGTTTGCAAGCCTTTGCTTTTTAAACATATTGCCAAAGATGCTACTTTATTCCAATCGTATTGCATTAATGGATTGTGGCCTTGCCGAAACCGGGTTGATTTCAGCTTTCCAAAAGGAGGCTGGGTACATATATAACAGTTCATTTGCAGTTTTCCGGCTTTCCAGTATCTTTGAGTTTTCGCCATTTTCTTTAAAGCTGAACACCGAATCAGGTAGGTCTTCTCCATGTTAGTTGATTGCTTACTTCTAATCAATGAAGGTGCTTTGGCAGGAAATCTTGCCTGGTACGTAGTTTTAATTCAGTAATAGATTCGATTCTTGGCCAGTTTTTAAGTTGGATGACGCTACGGGCTACTAATTTCTCCTTTGGTCAAGCTTAAAGTTAGTGTCACTTTGAATTCTCTCTTGATTAAGGTCTTTATGAAGTTGAAAATATCGGCTGGTCTATGCATTGCTTAAATGCTGTCCCTTCGTAGCATGTACGTCAACAAGCTCATTGCCTTTAATGCCACAGTGACCGGGAATCCTTGTAGGATCACTGTTGTGTTTTACTCTCAGCAAATGATACGGTTTTCGCATTCGTATATCTCAGCTTTTTGGGTGGCTCTTTGCTTCCATTTAAGATTATAGCTGACCGTGTGGCCAAAAGATTTACTTCTTTAGTGAATTTCGTATCGAGGCAAAATAATTAACGTAGCACTTTAGTAAAGGCCGCAATTTCCCCTTTGAAGGTGTATCTATAGTGTTTTGGAGATGCGTTGAAAGATAATAGTTAAGAGGAAACATCATTTTAATATTAGTTAAATTATTCATTTATTTACCAATTCATTAATTAATCTAGTCTCATTATATGCGCATTCTCGTGAATAAATCATTTCTACTAAAGTGGTTAAGTAGCCTCTTTGCTCCCATATGCTTGACTGGGGAGAAGGGGGAGTCGATAATTAATTTACATTTTAATTAAATATAAAAGTAGCTATGAATGTGATTGGTGAAAAAAGGTTACTATCTTCCTATCGCTTAAAATGTCACTATATATATAAAAGAATAAAAGTAATGGAGAATATTTAAATCCTAATTTTTTAAAGTCACATGAAGTCACATTTCATTTATCCGTACGATTTCAAACTCTTCCACAAAATCAATATAATGTCAAGTTTGCAAGCTTTCGCTCTTTGATCCAATTACCAAAGATGCCACTTTATTCCAATCATTTTGCCTTAATGGATTGTGACCATGACGAAATCGGGTTGACAAGAAGTTCTTTTCGGCTATTTAGCACCAAACTATTTCATATTCTCTTATTTACGAATTATGAACTGGCAACATTTAATCCCATTTCACTACTTTACAGTTCTTCCAAAATGATATCCCCCAATCGAATTGCATCTTTGTCATGGTATATTTATTTCAGGGGTGTGCGATAGACTTACCTCTACGTGGTGCACCCTGGGCAATGTATACACGGCAAAAGAGTCCGTGGTGCACCCTGGGCAACGTACACTCACACCTTACCTCCACGTGGTGCACCCTGGGCAACGTATTCTCATTCGGCTACCTCCACGTGGTGCACCCTGGGCAATGTATACTCATACACCTCCACCGGGTGCACCCTGGGCAACGTATACTCATACAGCAAAAATCCTCTACGTGGTGCACCCTGGGCAATGTATACTCATACGGCAAAAAAGTCTATTAACCGGCAGCTGACTTCTGACTTCAAACTACCACGACCCCCTGGTTGTCATTTTCGACCCCTTTACAGCACTCACCTTACCTTTTTCTCTGCTTTTGTGTCTGTCTGCCTCTTTACCTCTGTGAATCGCTCTTCTGTTCCCCACCGCTCGACTTTCTGCTACTTTGATGAACCTTCCCTCTGTGAAGCCGAAGGCTTTCTGCTACTTTGATGAACCTTCCCTCTGTGAAGCCGAAGTCAGCTAAATGGCTAATGATATCTATCTAAACGCCCGCCATTTGAAATAAATAAATAAATAAATATTTGTATCAGAGGCATAACGAAACTTTGACCTTCCACTCATGGTTACAATTTAAAAATTTTTATTGAAATGAAATGGACACGGCAGTGTATATTTTAAATTTTAAATATATATATTTATATTCAAATTATTTAGACGTAATATCTTTATCAAGCATTAATTTCATGATCACATGATGGAAAGCCCTTAATTCTACTTATATGATGAGAACAATGTTTTGTACGAAATTGATTGGCTAACTACTATAAATATTATCCTTGACAAAATTGTTTACAAATTAAGCAAATATATAAATCTGTTCTACATTGATATATTGAATGCCATTTTTGTGTTCAAATTAGCGAATTTTAAAGCTTGTTCTGCGTTGTTGTCTGCAATGAATGCTTTTAGTAGTTTTCAAGTGAATCTTGCATTTTCCACTTTAATATAAAAACTCTTCATTAAATTCAAAAATTTGCTCTTAATGTTTGAATATTCAAATGCATCGCATCCAACAATTCAAATGTTCAATCTGTTTTACTGGTGCCATATTTATTTGAAAGTAAACAACTAATGTTGGGATGCACTTCACAATTTTTTTAAATAAATTCAAGGAGATGAATTAAGGGAGCAATTAAAATAAGTGTCATTGAGGTCAATTCCAATGAATTAGTAGAATTAATTTTTTATTTTTAAAAAAACAAGGCAAAAGTAAATTAAAAAATTATGAGTCGCAATAGAATAGAATGCAGCAAAATTTATGTGAAAATAAATAACGTGAGAACCATTCTTAATTTTTAAAACTGTCAAATCACATGACATGCTACTCCTAAAGAGTGCAATTATCAGATCTGCATACGTAAAGGTCAAAGTGGCAATTCAAAGTCAAGTTGTAATCTTATTAAATCAAATTCTTCTTAAGCATTTATTTTGAGGAAAATATGTTAATTTCGTAAAATGCTAAATCTGTTGAAATGGAACTTGCATAAAATGAGAGTTGTTAATTCCTTGCGAATGGGAATAGAATGGAAGAGTGATTCACAGATGCAAATAAAGCAGAAGGAAGGTAGATAAAAGTTGATGTAATTGATGTGATGTAGTTGAAAATGACAATAAATCTGCCACAGTAATTTGAAGTTGGATGTCAAATAACAAGTTTTAGACCGTTTGAGTAAAAGTAAACATTGCATTGCGTTGAGCTAATCTTATTATTCTCTATGAATTTGAGATTGATTGGAGGATAGAAATCAAATTTAAAGATGAAGTGAGATGGGTTTTGCAAAAATGCAGATGTTATGAAGAAGCGTTGCCTATGCTGCATAAGGAGAAGGTAGGTCTATCGCACACCATTAGCAAGCTACAAAAATATCTGAACTGGTAACTCCATTTCTGTTGTGAATTTTGGCGGCCAAATATATATGAGGCTGCATGCAGGAATGTTTTCAAGAACAGATTAATTCGATTCAAACATGATTGGCATGGTTGAAAAAAAATCTCGAATAACAATGAAAAAAATAAATGACTGAAATGCAATAGTTTTTTTTTAAATATTTGCGATAGCATTCGTATTCAATATTAGTTTAATTTTTTTTTTATTTATCAATTCATTGATTAATCTATTCCCATTGCTTGCACATTCTCGAGGATAAATCAATCCTAGTTAATTGGTTAAGTAGCCTTTTTGCCCTATTATGCTTGATTGGAAAGAAAAAAAAGTTAATTTTTAATTTCAATTTAAATTAAATATCTTAGTAGCTATGAACGTAATTGCTGAAAACAAAATTATTATCTTTCATTCTCTTAACATTTATCCAAAATAACAATGATTGTCCCGCATTTCACTATATCTATTTAGAATAATTAAAAACTAATTTGTGTTTTCTACTATGAGGCAACATCGTAATTGATTTCCATAGTTATTTGTTTGTCTCACTTTCGCAGGCGACATTATTGAAACTAAATAACCTCCGAAAATGAATCATTCTCATTAGGTTTCAAAAATTACACAGACGAAGTTTATTTATTTATTTCAAATGGCAGGCGTTATGATAGCTATCATTACCCATTTAGCTGACTTCGGGCTTCACAGAAGGAAGGTTCATCAAAGTAGCAGAAAGTCGAGGGGTGGGGAACAGAAGAGCGATTCACAGATGCAAAAGAGGCAGACAGACACAAAGGTAGAGAATAAGGTAAGATGCGTACTGTGACAGGGGTCGAATATGACAAGCAGTCAGGCCATGGTAGTTTGAAGTGAGAAGTTAACTGCCGGTTAATAGACTTTTTGCAGTATGTGTATACGTTGTCCAGGGTGCACCACGTGGAGGTAAGTCTATCGCACACTCAATTTCGTTAAATGTGTTGTTTTGAGACAGACTTGAGTGTCGTTTGTTGAGATGGTCAAACATTTAATAGTTGATTTCACCAATTGGTCACTGTTTTAAGGTCACAACAGGCACATTGACTTAGTTCATTCGTGGTATTCGATAGTATGCAGAATTATGACATTTCATAATTGGATTATAGCAAACCAAATAAACACGAAAAACAGTTTTGCTCAAAAATTAACACAATTCCAACAGTATTGCGTTAACCTTGAAAACTAAAATAGTGCATTCCATCATACATACATTCATCTCCTCAAAAAAACCAATTTCAATAATATCTAATGTAATTCTTATTCTTCCAAAATTTTCTATGTACCATTACTGGAAAAATAAAATTTATTAACTGGCTTTTAGTTCAAATTTACTCGCATTACGCTATGCATATATTTTCCTATTTTAGAATAATGTAATAAAATATTTGCGCAAATATGTTTTAATAAGAAACCTTAATTCCTATTTGCATTTGCTCATGTCCACATTAAAATGTCTAATACCTAAACATCGTTTTCGATTATTTTTCTAAAAGAGTTCATCTATAGGGAAGCAACGTCAAATCGAAAAAGTCAGAAGGTCAAACAGAATTGTGATTCAAATACGTCAGGGAGACAAAAGATAGAGTAAAGGGAAGATGAGTTCTGTAGAAGTGGTTGATTGTAACATACAGTGGGTTCAACGAAGTTCTATTTCAGAATCCAACCGTCGGTTTATGGACTTGGTGACGTAACATTTGTTCATTTCAAATGGCTTACTTTATGGTAGTTAACATTAGCACTAAAGTTGACTTGGGGCTTCACATAGGATAAAAACATCAAAATGGGAAAAGTCCAAAGAGGATATTTTGGCAGCCTAAATGAGGTGAGGTTGCACGAAGAGAAACGGGAAACGGTGTAACGTATCACTTGACATAAATTGTAACAACGTAAATGTTAATTTGAACCAAAATGAAATTGCATGAATTGTTAAACGTCGATAATTAAGGGTAAATTATTTTTTGTCATAATTATTTGTCACTTCAAACAGCAAATATTTCTTATTAAAAATGTATTTGTGATTGCCTCATATCAACTTATGATGCTAAGTAATGAGTTCATGGACGATTAATTTGAAGTAGGCGTAGTCAGTTTTAATTTTAATTTAAATAGCTATATACAATTGATAATATGAATCACTTAGAACTAAATAATGAACTCTCTTCATTCGTCATTTAGACAAAACATATATCGGAGTGATAAGTATCTCGTTTCATCTGCTGGAGGAAACATACCTTAACTGTACTCAAGAAAGACATTCGTGAGGTAAATAATTTGTTTAAATAAAGACAATTCAAAACTGCATTTGGCTGAGCTTCGCGATTTTAAATTAAGAATATGTCAAATATTAAAATTTTAAATAAAATCAATGTTGTTCCATAATTTTTCTATGATTTTGACTTTAATGCCAATTTTCCAATTTGACAATTTATTGGAATCTTGGAATTTGAAAAGATTACACTACAACATGTCATTTCTAAATTGACTTTTATCTGGAAATTTTGAAAATAAACTTGTTTATTCCCATTTTTCTATTTTAATTATCCTCAATGCAAAATATCTTTATTTTTTGCTTAATTCATCTTCTTGAGTTATTTACGCACTAGTCAAAAAGCAACATATTTTAATTGTGTTCTTTTAAATTTATATAGTCTATTTATAAGTACGACACTTATGAAATTGATTGAAACGTCTGCCAAAACATAATACTGTTAGTACAACGCCTGCTTTAAAATTAATTTAAGAGTACTCTCTTTTTAATCACCGGTGAGGTACAAGATATTGATGTCGGCATTTATGAAAGTATAAATGACTCTCAAACAAAAATAGCATCCAAATGGAAGTCATAATTTAGGAAGATCAATTTAGCAGTGAAAACGTATTTCAAGCAATTGACACTTGGTGTTAGGTAGCTGCTAAATAAACGAAAAGAATCACAGTCATCCTGGTTTCGGCAAGGCCACAATCCATTAAAGAAATACGATTGGAATAAAGTAGCATCTTTGGCAATTTGTTCAAAAAGCAAAAGCATGCAAACTTGAAATTTCATTGTTATTTTAGAAAGAATTAATTACTTAAATGGTAGCTCATTTTCACGTTTCTGTTTTGTAACAATACCTACTTTTAAATGACTTCACTGTTGAAAAAATTGAATTTAGATATATATTGTATTTTTGGAAAGACATCAGAATTAACGAATTCACAGTTTTGAAAAATTGTAAACGATATTAAAAGAGTTCGAAAACGTAGAAATAAATGAATTATTACTTCATGGATTCTCCTGTTAAACAAATTACCTTCTAAATATTTTTTATTGTTATTAATTTCCTAATAAAAAAGTTTAAACTGTAGTCTGTCACTGTTCTATAGGCTAGATTTGGAGTCGGAATATGATAGCAATTTCGTTTTTAGCTATTACTTCCATAGGCATTTATGCACCTAATTTCAATTAACTTTAAAAATCAACTTATCCGAATTCCCAATTAATCATGAGAGAGCAAAGAGCTACTTGAACACTAAAGTAGACTTGATTTATTCACGAGCATATGTGCATGAAGAGCCCAAATTATCCATTAAAAATGGCAAATAAAAAATGAATGAACTAAAATTAAAACAAAATGCGGAGGCAATTATGTAAACTTAAATTGTCGCATATTAATAATCTACTGTAATTTATTTTTATTCAAGTTTTTTTGTCAACCTAGTCAATTATCTTTAAAAAATAATTGAATGTTTGCCTGCCAAAATTTCTTGCATGCAGCCTTATCTCTATTTGGCTGCCAAAATTCCACTTATTATCCACCAGACCAATCTTTGGATTAAAAACAATTGATTACAACTTTTCTTGGCCTAATTGGCAGCCAAGGCAAATTAAGGCTGCAAGCTTGAAAATATGGCTTTTGGCTTTTCACCTTAAAAAATATTTTTTTTCTATCAACAATGAGTAGATTTCCTTGAAGTCTAAAAGTTAAATTCAAAGTTTTCTTGACTGAGTAAGTAATATCCACGCTCCAGTGAAATGCATTTCAAAGATGAAAGTCAATGCTGAAAATGAATTCCAGCTTCGTCTTTCCAAGACAACTGCCAGAAACATCAAATATATGAATTTAATCAAATAGCTCGTAGGCTGATAAGAATAACTGAAAATATAATTCCCATCGCAAAAATTAAAAACAGTGCTAAGTGTTTTTAAATGCCCCTAATAAAATTCGATCAGTGGATCAAATTCAGACGACACAATGATATCTTAATTTACACTAATTTACCTAAATACCACTTTTAAAATAAATATTAAAGAAAGTAAGTTTTAGTACTTCACACGTACGTGGTTTGAAATTATGCCATTTCAAGAGTCCCATAAGTGGAGAGAATTGGGAAGTGGGGGAGTTGTGAGGCACTATGAGTGACGTTTGATGGGAAAACCGAGTGCATTAACGAATAGAAATGATCATAGAGGCATATCCAATTAACTTTTAGATGTCAAATATGACACAGTTTTACGATTGAACCCAATAGATACTGGCAGATTTCAAGTAAGCGAAAGTGATGAATTGCCTTCTAACGTTCAAATTAAAAGCTATTCTGTTAGGTTAGGTAAACTGATTTCAAGAAATTTTTTGTGTTGCTATAAAATCGGCATAATATAATGAGACCCAAAAAAAGATGATTCGTTGGAATTGCAAACTTGAACAAAATTTAGATATTAGCATTGATTGTGATTTTAAAATTCGTTTTGAATTGACTTAACGGTTTATAACTGCCTTATTACTCACAAACTTCATGAAGTAAATGCATTCTCTTTATGTACAATTATCCTTGTTTAAATCGGATTTACTTAACTGGTTAAGTAATGAATTAATTGGCGTAGAATTTATACGGGGCATTGACGTGGAAGAACATAAATTTTAACAACTTTCCGATGCAGCTTAGTTTGAATTTAAAATTGGCAATTCCTGATCAGTAGGACTTTGAAAGGCTTACAAATTCGCATTTTTGAAGTGCACAAATCGTTAAGATAAGATATACAGGAATCATTTGTATTGGCCTAGTGAAGGCAACTGTAAACTTGATATGATTGTAACGGCATTTCAATTTCAACCATCCATTTTGTGGAATAAATAAATCAACACATTCAGCATCTTAATTTAATTAAATGTCCTTACTTATTTTGAACATTCCAAATGATTAAGCCAAAGGTTTTATATGTGCGCGAAGGATTATTTGCAAGCTTGGTTTTAATGACTCGTGTTAAATGGAATAAATTATGATTCAAGATAATGCTCTTAAAATAAGAAATTGGAATTCTCTACTACAATTGCCACACATCTCATGCGGTCATTGAAATGAAAATCACATGCGAACAGCTTCAGGCGATAACTTCCTAAACCTTCGTAATGACAAAAGTTTTTGGGTGTTCATACGGCAGCCGATTAATTTCAAGGCTGCACTCGGGAAACTAAAAAGATTGGGAACGGTAAAAAAACATTGCCACCAAAGATTATGCTCTCAAAATCCTGACTTGAAGTATAATGTGTTACTTGAGCTAATAAATATTTGAAGTATAATATAATACTTGAGTTTGTCAATATTTGCCAAAATTTGTAAGCTTATTTTGATAGTTAAACTGATTTTCAAACGCCCAAGCAACGGTTCAAAATTTAGTTATTTGAATTTTTAATTATTTTATATTCATTTATGCGTAAATGAATAAGAAGTAGTGCATTTAAAATTTGCTTCAGAATACTCTTTGTTGTTGAATCCGCTATTGTAATAACAAAAAATTTAAAAGCACAATAATAAAACGAATAAATATAATTACATTTCAAATGGCAGGCTTTATGATATTT
>UZAE01002114.1:0-10289 GCA_900617975.1 Rodentolepis nana
AGGAATGTAGAAAACTCTATAAGCTGCTGAGAGAGAAAAACGAAACAGTGGTCCTACAATGGATTCCTGGTCACTGTGGCATTAAAGCCAATGAGCTTGCTGACACACTTGCTAAGAAGGGGACTACGATTTTGAAATGTATGGACCGGCCGATGTCTTTCCACACAATGAAGGCCTTAATCAGGAGAGAATTCCAGACCTCAAGGTGCAACGAACTTAAAGCTCGAACAAAGGAGAAACAGTGGACAGTGGCACTCTCCGACATACCCGACTGGCCAAGAATCGAAGCCGTTACTGAGTTTAAATTACGTACCGGACAAAATTGCTTGGCAAAACACCTTCACAGATTGGGAGTATACACTCAACCAACATGCCCTCTATGTAACCTACAGGAGGAAAAGGAGAGGACCCACCTGATTCGATGTCCAACCCTAAAGACAACGACGGAAATTCAGAGATACTGGGAAGCAAGAAGACAGCTAATGAACTGCTATTAATTAACTGCTATAAATGTACCCCCCCCCCCATCCTTGGGGGAAGCTGAAGTCAACTAAGGGGCCAATTATAAATATCACAAAGCCTGCCATTTGAAATAAATAAATAAATGTTTATAAAAATAGGTTGTTTAGCTGTAGATAGCTGTTAGCTTTAGTTCGAATCTAAACTGCTATAAATTGTTCACCATGGTTCGTGTAACCCTTTTCAGAGCAAAACTAAGGTGTTTTGAGAGCTAATCATTTTATCCAGTTTGTTTAACTGTTAACCTTGTTAATGTCATATTTCTTACTAATATAACAAGTGAAATGTGAGGTGAAGTAGATGGAAAGCAAAGCATTATAATGGTCTACTTGGTTAAAAAAATATTCTACTTAAATTTGAAGAGGTTTGCTAAGTTCTATTTAACTTACTATAATTTATAATAAATAATTCATATTTTTGCAAATACTTGATCTAGTAAGAACCAACCCGCTTAGAATAAAGATCCGAATAATTTGTCGACTGTCACCACAATTTGCATTGTTTTTAAATCGAGTTTTAAGAATGAATAAAATATTCCAATAACTTTTTAAACTTCCAATTGAAAAGGAAGGATAAAATAACCGAGTATAATTAAGTAAAAAAATGGGAGGAAGCATTGTTAGACGACCAAGAGTTTCGCAAGAGTTTCTATACACGACCTATGTGAGCAAAATAATTAGATCATGATATTTTAAAGCCATTTTTAAAATAGTAACAGCAGACTTTTATAAACGATCTCTCAGACCCTAATAAGAAAAAACACTGCTCAAAGGCTTCAAAGGCATACGTATCAGGTCTTTTAAGAGTTTCCGTTTGCATACCCTGAAATTTTAAGGGAAGGGCACCTGCCGAGATCAGCTAAACTATTTCAGCGCCAGATGTTAGCTGGCCTCAACTTAGTCCATAGGATCTATTTTATGTTATAGTGTATGTGATAAAACAATTCGCAGATATACGAACTGCTCTGATTTTAATTTTATCCTTATCTTTATCTTTAGGTGCACACAGATAGCATTGGCTTGTGCATGATCAAATTCGGTATTAAAATGCTTTAGTAAAGTCGTACATGCCTACAATGATTGTCAACAGGTAACGAACTACAAGCATGTCTGCACATACTCAATATGTTGACATAATAATATTTTCGAAAAAACCCAAGTGTATTTAAGATTTTACACTGACAAATTTAGTTTTATATGTTCTTCTCCAAAATTTAAATCACTGCTTCTTTACATTCAAGAAGAGAAATGAATAAAATCTCTTTATTAGAATTAGTTATGTGACATTGATTTATTTTTAAGAAATTATCAAATACTGCTTTTTCCAGCACAAGTTTTAAATCAACCTGAAATAAAAATTTAAAGTTAAATGAAATTTGAACAGACAATATTACATTCTATGAATTGTGCGAACTGAACTACCTAGTTTGTCCTATATTGCAACTCTGTAGATCGTGAAAAAGACATTTCATCTATTAAAATGAATCCAAACATTTACTATTTTTGTAAGACTAGCCACTTTCACAACAGTATTGAATATTTGGAAAGATATTTTTAGGCAGTTTTCGAAATACCTCAAAATTTTCTTGAAACCAAACAAAATAGCAACTTAAAACTACTCATAGTCTCATTCAATGATAACGAAATTGCTTGCAAAGAAGTGAAAATTGCGAAAGTTATCACTGAAAAACTTAATGGCCGTAAACTATCCATGTGCTGTATTGAACGAAATAGATGATGAAGTTGCCCGGTTTATATCGTAATGCAAATCTTCATCATTTCGCAATTTTTTCATTATTTAATGCTATTTTATAAAAATGAAAATTAAAGCATGTATGTGTCTGCAATACTAATTGATTTTATTTTACTGATCTTAAGAGTAGGTGCGAAGTTAGAGGCCAACGCTTCTTCGTTTCTGTATCAACTGCGGTCTCTATTCCAATGTCTTATTTCCGCATACAGGTATGGCCACTCCTGTTCAAATTTAATGTTTTCAGAGATGGAAAACCTTTGCACATCGGTGGTTCTTATATGACGCTTATATGCAATGTCCGATGCTTTCTGGAGAGCTATTGGCATCTTACCTAACTGGAGCCAGAAAACGAATATATGACCCTCGACACGATTATGGAGATAGTATTATTGTTTTTAACAGTCGCCACATCGCCGCAAAGGATAATAGTATGTACTGGAGACGTTTTCTCTACACACACCACACGAGATTCGGTCCATACCGCGTTGAAGAAACAATGGAAGAAATGCATGCCCGCGATCCAACTGAGGTTGGTCTCACTAAATTCTAAATCACTCTGCTTTTATTTGTACTAATCGCTAGTTTGCTCTATAATAGGTCTTAAGGAGGGAAGTTAGGTCCCATCTTAAGAACTGCTCCTCACGTCATGACTGGCTCTCTCGTCTTCATATTTTCGCTGATGGTATTGAGGTTAGTAGCCAATTTCCACCAAGTTTATTTTCTTATTCCCAATTTTTAATATTGAAATTTAACTTTTTATTTGTCAGACCGTACCAGAGGATCTAATGAAGAATATTTCGGGAGTTATTCGTCAGGTTATGCCTGTTCCCAAGAGACTAAATGAGTATACCCAGGAAGAAATTTTGGCTTTTCCTAAGCTATTTGATTGGTGGGTTTATTTCACTCTTTCTAAAATCTTGTCCCCCAATTTCCCCATTTGCGATTTGTTTTTAGGCCGGAGGACTATGCCGTTCGTCCACTAAGTCAATACACAAAGCCACGACCACGCGCTGGTAAAGTCCCTAAGGATGTATAAAGCTAGATTACTCCAATCGCCTCATCGAGTGTACATACTTTCTTAATAAATAGCATTCGATTTTCATTAAAGCAATTTTATTATAGAATGATAAATCAGATTATTTTACAGTGTGGAACCATATACCTTGCTACTGTCGAGGAGAGAGAACTATTGTAAATTCCCTGAGGTCATTGCTTTCTATCAACTTCGGATTCTTGGAAGTGCACCCTTTGAACGCTTCGGTGAATCGCTTGATGTTGGAATCGTATAAGTTCTATAGAGGAAAAGTGGTCAGTACCAGTAACTGTAGGAATATATATCAAACTGGATGTGCTCGAAGTAAATAGCTTCTTCAAAGCAATAGAGTAAAGCTAAAGTCGAGAGACTTATTCTAACTAATGCAGGATAAAATGGATAGGCAGAATAGTGTACAAATCGAATAATGATTCAGGAAGCTTCATTAGGACATTGATCTTCATAAGTGCATGGAAAGCAAACGCTTCAGATCATACGTTAGATATTAAATTGAAAATGCTAATCGCCTGATGTAATTTTGATGTGGGTATCGTTCCAATGAATTGACGTATGCAGTATAGTTGGTCTGAGTCGATCAAATTTCCATATTAAAGGATGTAGCCAGAATCATTTATGAGTTATACTAAATACTTCAACAAATTTACGACAATTAGGTAAATTTGGTGGCCAGAGTACGTCTGTTAACAATATTTCAAGTGGGTGTATCATTTATGATTCAATTGTAAACTCACTTTTTTCATTGACAGCTTCTGTTCTTCTGAAAGAGTTTGAGAGTCATTTATTTGTCTGAGTTGTTGATTAGTAAGGCGTACATTTATACTGACTTCGTGCCCCTTGGCAGCAAGTTCAGTCGCCTGTTTCACTTTAATTCCCAACATGTGGTCATCTATGTTTGTGCGCATTTTTAGCAACTTATCTCTATAAGAGGAAGATGAAGATTTCGATTCTTGATTTGGCTCAATAATGACTAATGACGAGCCTTCAGTTTCTTCAAGCTAAAACAAAATTAATTTAAATGCATCTGACCAGAGCATAAAAATTAACTAAAAAATACTTACAATTCTAATAGAGACATTTTCTTTGCGTATGAGAGATTTAATAACAGACGACTGGACTTCGATGGGAGAATCATTTGTGATTGAAAGACTCTGGGTTAAACGTTCGGGAAGCTTAGGCGAGAATTGGACACGAACAGTTGAGTTCTTAACTAATAAACCTAATGTCTCTGATTCACGTAGAATTCGATCCTCAAATTGACTCAAATTAGCTTTACGCGAGAAGGAAGCAGTCAAATCTATTGAACGATATGTTGAGAAGGGGAAATATCTAGCAAACCTCAGCATGGCATGCCTAAGTAACAAATTGTTGTATATCAATTGTTAAATTAATTAAAGCATTTATTTTGCTAATTATGTATATAAAATATTCCAGTATTATCATTGAAAGAAAAATCCTTACGCGAAGAACACAGAATAAGCCCAAGATAGCAATCATTGGTCCGTTCCAAAATGTGCCTGCTTATTGAATAAGATAATCACACGTTATTATTTTAATTTATTTATGTTCATTAAATTAATGCAAATGTCTCATTTAATAAATTCCTTAACTCGAAGTCTCCTCCGAGCTAAAATATGAGTGATAAAGATCGATGTGACGCAATAATCAAGCTGATAATTGTCGCGAAAAATTTAGCCGAATTAATATTGTCAATTCACTGCTCAATATTTTTTGCATTACTACGGAAACCCTGATACAGACTATTGGGTCGAAAACTAAAATGGTGAAAATTAATTTCTTTATTAGTACCGTCCGATGTGAGTTGGTGCCCAATTATATCCACAATCTATGTTTTATTGCGCGAATTATTGGCCAAATTTCGTGTCCCTCCGAGCAATTGAAAAATTCACTATATGATATTATTTATTTTGGCGATGACCCCGGGTTCATATTCACTAGTAAAACTGAATTTTCATTAGCTACACAAAGAGAATACTTCGGTATTATTTAAAACATTATTTACTATGGAGGAGATTTTAGTTTGATTAGTAAAGTTTAAGATTCATGAGTCGTGTAGAATTTTCGTTTTAGAACGAAAAAACACGGAATTATTCATAAGATGTAGAGATATTTTGAAAACTTGTGGTCTTTAACTCAATAAATCGGTCGTTTTATTGTAATCCATGGTGTTACGAATTTTGTTTCTTCAGTCTTAAATTAAAAATCCATTGAAGAGTAAATGAAAGACTTTCTCACTTAATTAACTATGCCAATTTGATCTAGTTGCTCAACAGAATAGTCTATTGCGATTTGTTTGTTTTTATCATTGTCAAGGCTGACAACGCCCTATATTAATGAGCGAAAGTTTCATTATATCCTGCGCTTTCCATTATTGTCGGTGATCGTTATGTCTCACGTAAGTTTTTCCCCAGATATTAATCTTCTAAGTTTAAATCATAAATAACTATCATTTTTTGCCTTAGGCTATTTGCAAACAAACTGAGAAATCCAAGGAGGTTTATTCTCGCGAATCTAAATTCGGTGCTCATAACTACCATCCTCTTGAAGTTGCCCTTTGCCGTGGTGAAGGTGCCTATGTTTGGGACGTAGATGGAAATAAATATTTAGACTTTCTCAGTGCGTATAGCGCTGTTAGCCAGGGACATTGTCACCCAAAAATAGTTGAAGCCCTTATTGATCAAGCCAAGCAACTAACTCTTGTATCACGCGCTTTCTACTCCGACATTCTTGGCAAGTACGAAGAGTACATCACCAAACTCTTCGGTTATGATAAAGTCCTCCCGATGAATACTGGCAAGTAGATATATCGATAATCAATTTTTGTATCCTCTTTTTATATCATTTATCCCACTCTATAGGTGTGGAAGGTGGTGAGACAGCTTTAAAACTTGCCAGAAAGTGGGCCTATAAAGTTAAAGGAATAGAAAAAAATAAAGCTGTCATTTTATTTGCTGAGGGCAACTTTTGGGGTCGTACACTTGCTGCCTGTTCTTCATCTACCGATCCATCCTGTTACGAAGATTATGGGCCGTTCATGCCAGGATTCAAAATTGTTCCATACGATGATGCTGAGGCTCTTGAAAAGGAACTCAAGGACCCAAACGTAGCTGCCTTCATGGTTGAACCAATTCAGGGTGAAGCCGGTGTACGAGTCCCGTCGGATGGTTATCTTAAGAAGGTACGAGAACTCTGCACCAAGTACAAAGTTCTCTGGATTGCTGATGAGGTCCAGACTGGCCTTGGTCGCACAGGTAGACGTCTATGTGTTGATCACGAGGGTGTAAAGCCAGATATCGTTATTCTTGGCAAAGCCCTCTCTGGCGGTATCATGCCTGTTTCTGCTGTACTTGCCAACGATGAGGTAATGCTCACCATTAAACCAGGTGAACATGGTTCAACATACGGTGGCAATCCCCTTGCCTGTCGTGTTGCTATGACCGCTCTTGAGGTGATGGAAGAAGAGAAGTTGGCTGAACGTGCTGATAGACTTGGCAAGATTTTCCGTGAATCAATGAGCACTTTACCAAAGAACATTGTCTCTTCGGTGCGTGGAAAGGGCCTCTTGAATGCTGTGGTGATCGATGATAAGTATGATGCTATGGAAATTTGTAAAAAACTTCGTGATTATGGTCTCCTTGCCAAGCCTACACATGGAACAATCATTCGTTTTGCTCCCACCTTGGTGATCTCTGAGGAGCAAATCAAGGAGGCATGTAACATCATTCACAAAGTATTTACTGAGTTCGCCTCTAAGTAAACTCCGTTGTCATTCTTATCCACTAATAAACATGTTAGTATAAATGTACCCAATTGCTCTTCATTCCGTTCACTGTTAAAGGTGTCACACAAATGAGCCTTATAAACGATTTTGTTGGATGACATTAAGGAGAAGTTCGATTTGTGAACTCGGATCTCAGGAGAAATGTAGCTTAAAACGAAAAGGCTATCTTGTGGTTGCTAATATTAAAGTTAGTGTCAAATGGAATACACGGTGAAAGAATTCATTCCATTTGCACAAATTCGCTTAAGTTTTACAGCATCACTTAAAAAAAGCAGAACTGTTGCATAAGATCTATGGTCGTTCTCATTTTCTGCCTCCCCAAACCTTATTTTAGATTAAATGTTTAGTTGGGTGTCATCACTGCATAAAGCTCGGAAGTGGAGTGGAACAGAAGGCTTTCAATATCGAATTCGATTATCTTGGAAGTCACTCTCACCAATATCTCATTCGCGAGTGCTTCAACTCCTTTCCACTTTAACCTATCGATGAAATTCCAAGTGATAAGGTAAATTGACTCAATACTATTAGGTACTAGTAGGTTGCAGTAAAAGGAAGACACTATTTAGAAAAACTGTGTTCTATTACACTTTCACCATCCCCTTTCTCAGCTATGAAGAATAGATGGTCACCACCGCCAAGTATTCTTTTTTGACAACTAATGAAATGGATGTAGAAAAAATTCAGCAAAGTAAGTGGGTTAAAATTAATCTTGATTTATGTTACTCACCAGTCAGTTCACTGTTTTAATTGAGCTTACAATTACCAAACACTTAAACTAGATTTGTCTGAAGGGAAAAATCTCACTGCTAGTGCTCAAGATAAATTTCATAAGGAGTCTTTAATATTCGCTTTTATTTCCCAAAATTTAGGAAATATTGACGATAGTACACTACTCTGTCCTCTAAATTTTGTTGATAAGAACTCTAACGTTTTTTTTCCAATTAAATGACCTTGATTTAATAAAACCATGGGAATTCATCTTTTTAGTAAGAAGAAAACGAGTTATACTCTACGTTATTTCTTCTTCACATGCGGTGGTAGAAATATCAATAGGAATGATGCTTATAGATGGCTGTCATTTAGAATGGAGTTAATGAAATCACTTTATCTCTGTTGCGCTCCTCTGAAACAGTGACCAACCTGCGTGTCTATCGTGTCAGAGGCTGCCTGATGGGTGCTCATAGGTGAAAACTGTACGGTATGGATAGCCTGCCGCAATAGGTAATTCTGATAAACATGTAGCCTCTCAAGAGAATCGCTTTAGAATATCTTTCTAAAGCATGCGCCAAACATAGTCCATGTCTCGCCTAATCGGCTCCCATTTGAAGCTGAATTTAGAAGTTAATTTATTACAATACCTATTCAATCAATTCAATCATAGAGTAAGCATATTTATTAGTACTTAGTGAGAATGGATATTCAGCTTTGTAGACTTGGAGACTTGTTTAGGTAAAACTCAGGTCACCCTGTTTGAAATTTTGGAATAAACACAGTGTAAACAGCTGGAGTTTGCCCTATATTTCCCCCAAACTATTTTAAAAAAAGTTGATTTCTATTGAAATTTTGTTTAGCTACGTTGTTTTCATAACACTTTAGGGAAAATAAAAATGGTTGAACTACAATTAAGAACCAACTACCTTCATACTGATGCCAAAAGTAAAAGTATTGTTATTCAAAGTGCTTCACTTATACTTTCGTTTTTGTACTTAGAATCTTTTGTAACTTTGTGATTGAATAATTACTTCAAGGTCAAGCAAATTATGCTGCTGGGATAATAAATTGATGACGTGAGGCATTGAAGGAGAATGGGATCGAGTTGATTTAGTGGGAACAGTTAGAGCATACATTTATTGGAACTTTGGTTCCATCATACTATTAAATTTCTGACGGGGTTGGCGACCAACAAGGTCCAACGACGTAGAGTCTATCTTTTGTCTCCTGGTGGCTCAGCAATTTTGTTTCCAATAAGAATAATACTCAGTCCTTTACTGAGTTGGAGACGATCTTATTGGAAGCACGTTACCAATAAAGAATTATAAGTGTGCCGAGTTACCGATCATGTCAACAAAATATCCCACTTTTCGGAGCATAGAACATAGGGAAGTCAATGTGCACAGATATACTCTTAATCCAGTCTCCTACCATCGAAACAACGCTTTCTATAATATAAAGCAACGTTGATGAATTAACATCAACATTGTCATGAATCTTAGCATCTGACTTCTTTTCAATATCCATCGAGCATGAAGATCGTGGCAGCGGAACCGAGAAATCCAACAACAATATCGAAATAGTCTTACTTTTCAAAATTCCCTGCCTACAAAAGCACTGAGGTATTCAGAAGGCGGACAATTGGTCGTCGCTATTGAGATTTAGAGATCAAAGAACTGCCAATAGTTTATCGATAAAATATTTTTAATATTAGAAACGTTATAATGCTGTTTTACCTGCGATTATAATGCAGTATGATAAATTTTCAACATCAAATTTATAAAGAATTCCACGAACTGCGTAGTAAGGTGGTAAAAGATTACATTTGCCATTTGGGGTGTGCGATAGACTTACCTCCACGTGGTGCACCCTGGGCAACGTATATTCATACGGCAAAAAAGTCTATTAACCGGCAGTTGACTTCTGGCTTCTAACTACCATCACCCCACTGTATGTCATATTCGACTACTTCCACAGTACTCACCTCACCTTTTACCACTTTTGTGTCTGTCTCTTTTACATCTTTGAAACTCTCATCTGTTCCCCCTCTCCCTCTCGACTTATTTCACTTTGATGTTCCTCCTCCTCTGTGAAACTTGAAGTCAACTAAAGGGCTAATGATAACTTTCACAACGCCTGCCATTTGATATAAATAAATAGATTTGTCATTTCATTTACTCTTAAATGAAGTTCAGCTGAGGGTGTTATTAAGAGCCTACAGTGCCGACATTTCAACTGCGGGGGGGGGGGCAAAACGCTGGCGTGGCTGAAGCGAAGAGGCCCTTGCGCGATCGGGCATTCTGGAAAGCGGGGCGTGATGCTAATCACACATTGGGGAGAAAATGATGTCACGACTGCAGAGACCTCTCAGTCAGTCAACAATTAATAGTTATAACATGGTCATTGCAAACATCATTGTATATAATGACTAACCTTCCTGCAACTCACGCGCAG
>UZAE01002115.1:0-10286 GCA_900617975.1 Rodentolepis nana
GTTATTCAAATATTGAAAAATGATTATTACTCAAGATAGCATCAATAAGATTTGTCTACAAGACTGGAATCATGAAGTCATTCATTCATTCATATCAAATGTCAGGCGTTTTGATAGTTATCATTAGTCGAGCGGGGGGACAGAATAATGATTCACACGTGTAACAGAGACAGACAGGCAGAAGAAAAGGCTGTGAAAAGGTCAGGTGAGCACAGTAAACGAAGTCGAATATGACATACAGTGGGGTGATGGTAGTTTGAAGTCAGAAGTCAACTGCCAGTTAATAGACTTTTTTCCCGTATGAGTATACGTTGTCCAGGATGCACAACGTGGAGGTAAGTCTATTGCGCACCCCGAATCATGAAGTCAATGTCTACTATCCTGTGACCTATACATCAGCAGAGGTTCTGATGAAATTCACTCAAAGGTGGCTTAAGAGACTGACATCCTGTTAGCTCCTAATACCATTGGTCTATCAAAGAAATGAGTTTGAGATCACTTTAAAGATCCAGTAACTCTTTCAATAAAGATCAAAATCCTTATTATTTATTTTAATTTTTGGGTGTCTGGAGACAATAACGAAAATAGTTTATTTGATGATGAGAGCGTTTACACGTATTAAATGCATGAAATCGATTTAAATTAATCCTTTTTAAAACATAAGCGTTCATAAATCCTTATTCTTTAAAAATTATCACAAATTCGACGCAAAATTAAAATCACAACAGTTAATTTTGTGATAAATAAAACAAATGAATTTAAATCTCTAAAAATGCACTTAAAATTTTCAACGTAGTAAAATCTCTTTTGCATATTATCATATCAAATTTGTGGGTACAATTAAATTTTTGCAGGAAGGAAGTTATTTCACGTTATCTACACCTTTATCAGGTAATATTAAATATACATTTTTAATTTTATTACACGAACTGATATGCTTTTATTAGGATAAAGCATCCTTAACTAAATGGGCAGCTCAACTTTTTAAAACTTTTGACTCAGCGCGAATGATAAATTAGTAGGATAAAAATCGGGATATTTCTAAATATTTTTTTGACTTGCATCACAAATTCCCATTTACAGCCAGACGTAATAAATATTTATTTTGATTGAAATTAAAGCAAAATAGTCGTTAATTCAAAAGCGACACAGCTTGCATAAAAGGAATAATTTAATAAATTGAAAAGGAGATCAGAGCCAAGTGAAAATGAGGCGAATATTAAACATCTCCCATCTGGACAATTATTTTGTTTTCAAGTGCTCTATTCCATTTTCAATAAAATATTGATGGTAGTAGCCATGGTAACAAATTAAATGGAAATTCTAATGTCTATCAGACGCTTAAGGTAACAATTGGACAAATGTGATTGTTGAAAGTAGAATTTCAGGAATGAAACAACCGATCTCAAAGGAAATTGTTCCAATATTAAAATTAAAACATAAACCCATGTCAAATACTTGGAATTTACTTTGAATACGGTCTGTTGCATACACTGAATAAAATTAAAACTTATTTGATCCATGTCAAGCAAGGTCACTGCAATTACATGACAGGGGGAAGTTGTATCTGCTTTCCCAGTTTAGTTTAGGACAGGTGAATTACTTGTTGTTATTTATGAGGATTACGTTTATCAAACTTAGAAGTAAAAAATGGAGTTTTGTGGTAAGATTGTTTACCATATTTAACCAATCAATAGTCACTCCATATGGTGGATTTGAACCTGTCGAAATTTCAAGGTGATGAATAAATAACTTCGAAAATGTGAACTTTAACTACCACTTTTATTAAATTAAACACCACTTTTCGATAACTCAGCTGCTCTCGTTCATTTATTTTGACAATTGTTCTATTTATTGATAGCCGATTTAAGTTGCTCCTGTTTGAGGGAAATTTCTAAACTTTTTCTGCCACACTTGAATTACGGCGATGGAATAGACACCGCAGACTTTGTCAAAAGCCTAAGGGTTTTAGTCCAAATGGTTGACAATCAGATATGCAACATAAGACATTTAGTGGACCCCTCCCCACGCACACTCCACTCAGCTATTCACAAAAGCTCTGTTCTGTTTCCTCTTCTATTGTTTGTTTGGATGTTTAAGTACTTGCAAAGTAAGGCTTTGCATACTTGAAATAACTGATTATATTTCTTATAAGCTTCGCATTTCTTAGACTAGTCAACGTATCGAAATACTCATCATATTGAAAATATTTGCTCTTTTGACAAAATCTGGAGGTAAAAAAATAAAATAACAAATCATATACCTAGTCGATTATACGAGGTTTGAATATTTTAAATACACTTAGTTTTTTCTATTAACAGATTTAACGTCAACTTTAGGAGTTCTAATGTATATCATCACGTGACATTTCTCTTTTGCTGTCTCACACTATACCCTGACGTCCAATTGTCACTCTTATTCCATTTGACAAGTTTTACACAATGACTCATTGTAAGGATTTAAAAGAACTTTTATAATTCTAAAATATTATCACTTAAAAATGTTATTTTCATTATTTTTCCTCTTCGTCCATGTTATTTTTCCATAACTTCATTTTAGCTAAGGCAGAAAGTTTGCCATCAAGAAGATAAAAAAGATATTATATTGTTAATTAAATCTTAAATAGATTGGGGTGAATACAAGGTTTTACTTAATTCTAACAGTAGTATAAGTATTCCACAGCACAGACGAAACGGCGTACGATTCAAATGGTGTAAAACGCAAAAAAAGTACTGAAATTGTTAAAGCACACTGTACTGTTAGGACATATCATGGAGGAATGCTTACACAGTAATTCGAGCACTTGTGAACTTTAATTGCCAAGCAATGGTAATCCATGTACGAAACAGATCTACTGCAATATTGTGCATTAAAAGAACTGGATACGTTCATTTGGCCAGGGGATTTGATCGAATGGGAACTGATTTTGAAATAAATGCGTCCCAGCTAATTGAATAGGATTTTAACTCACTACAATAAACATTTATGCGCTATTCGCTTTTGAAAGGCAAAGTTTTGCTAGGTTCTCAATTGAATTATAACTTTAATTAAAATTTAGCAAGATAAATAAAGTCTTTTTAAGTTAATTAATAGAGAAAACCTATTAACTTTATTTTGAAAAGTCTATTGCTTTAATCTATCGCAAACTTGCTAAGTTTCAATCGTAAGCTGATGAACTGAAGGAAAAAACGATAAAAGCCTTAAAAAGAACATTTTCAGTGCCAGTAGACACTGAAGATTGCAAAAAACTTGCTGGAATTTAGAGCATTAAATTAGAAAATTTTTGAACTTGAACTGCACATTTATTAAATACTTAAATTAGTTTTCACCAGAGTAATTGTTAAATATTTCGCTTAGTCAGACATTTTAATGTTTTTATTGTCGATAATCTGCAATGTACTTCAGAAACTTTTCTTACTCCATGATTTACCAAAATAGCACAACGGACCCATGTAAATCAACTTTACCTTTTTTATAAATTATTTCCCTTTTTAAAAATTGTATTTGCTTTTTCTATTTAGATAGATCCGTTAAAGAGGCTACTTGATTAAAGTAAAAAAGGATGTTAGAGCAATTGTGCACCCACGCTGAAAGTGATTAAAGTATGAAGTACTGAAGTAAAATACAGAGGTCACCAAAAGACACATTTGCTTCAACGCTATTACTCATTGAGATAACATCTCCAGTGTCTACCCACTTCCCCGATTAACTTCCACTATATGACCAAAAAATTCAATCACTCTCATTGCTATAACCTAATATTATTAAATATTAAATTAGCCATTTATAAAAAGGCAGGTTTTTGTTTTACTGGAACTTTCTAAATCCCTGACCACAACTTAATTCGTTACATTTTGCCGTCTCTCATTTGGCAAAAAACTGGCCGTCAAATAGAGTAAATTTGGTACATTATTTTTCAATGATACAGAAAGCTATTTGTTTAATGTGCTTATTATTGGATAAATAACTAAAAGCAGTCATATCAGTTGGCATACGCCACAATGTTTAGAAGCCCATTGTGTTACGAATAGGCACTTTTTGCCAACGTGAGGTTTTTTAAAAGCCGCATATCATTTTTCAGTCTTAAGATACAAAGAAGTTAGATGAGCCAATTTCAGCATAGTTAAAATAATGTATCTCTATTTGTTTAATAATAGCCGTACCAAACGTTCTGCCGTAAATGTGTAGTGATTTATTTATTATATTTACTGTACGTATAGAAGCATGTCGAATACTATAAGTGGACAATCTATTTTTTACTCAAATACTACATTTAATGATTTGGAGATAAACTACTCCTCTTAAAATCTAAGTTTACAGCAGATTTATTCATGTACGGAAAATAATCAAAAACCTAAACTAAGCTATTAATAGCCACTGATTTTATGGTAGTAGACTTTTAGATTGTTTTAGATTTGCACAATAATGAAAACAAGGCAGTTTTAGTTAATCAAAGAAATATTTGTCTCTTAACACATACTCTGTATGATAGATCATTATAATATCTATCGACACTGATTGCTCCCAATTTCGCAACATCATGCTCGCCTGTTTCTAATAAGTTACACCATGCAAATTTAAAGTTTATATTACCTTCTCTAATGCATAATAGATTTTCAAAGTATTTCATTCCAAATTTTAAAATATTCTCTGGTTGTTGACGCAAAACTTCACGAGATAAGCACCAGAGAAGGTCAGCGAATCCATGTGGGACACGCAACTTTGTGTTAGAAAAAGGAATTGACATTTTCTAAATCACAATAACTATTAAAATTAAATAATACTTTCTTGAAAAATTCTAATTTATGGAATATATTTTAAATGACAATTAGATTCTAGCTCAATCAATTCAAATTATTGCGTCTTTTGGTTGATATAGCGACAGGTTAGCAAGGGTCACAAGACCACTTTCATGGAAGCTCTTTTACTTCAAATTAATTTAAAGAGAATTGAAAATCAACGAATTAATTTATAAATATAACAAAACATTTTAAAATAGTCTTTGCACTAACATTTAGTTTGGCAATTATAGTAAATTCATAAAAATAACATAATTCTTGACGATTAAACATATTAATTATAAGATATGGTGTACAATAGCGTTTGTTTTATAATTTTCAAGACTCGCGCCGCATTTAAATTGCAAGGTCGTGGATTTCCAAAATGAATCCGAATTTGGATTATGCAAATATCTACAAAGAAATTTCTGGAAAACTACAAAAGTATGTTCCCTTATTTAGTTAACATCTAGGAAAATCTTTCGTCATGTTAATGCAGATGAATCTAGAAACGACTTTGGTACATTTAGATTTTAACCTTTATATCTTTTAGCTTACATTGCTAAATCTCTCGCTGGAGAGGAAACTTATGAGTATGCTGCTGTCTTTACACTTGGAAAGGCTAAATGCGAATCAATGAGTGGAAAAACCCTTGCAGAAGCTGCAACCCTAATGGAAGCCGGACGACTCTTCACAAGAGCTGAAGAAAATTTGCAAACCACTAGCGCTTTTTCTTCTGGAGAATTGCTTGAAAACGGACTTTCTTGCTTTCTCAAGGCTGCAAAAGTATGCATGATTGAGTTTCACATTACCTACATAGATATATGATTCCTGCATGTCGTTTACTCACGCAGCAAACTGTTACATTTTTGCTGGGGATACTTTATGGGTAATTTAGCAGTAATGTAGCAATATCTATGTTTCGCATAGAAATTCAAAAAGCTTTCAGAGGCCATTAAAGTATACTCCCTAGCTGCTGATATATTTTGTCGTGATGCTCCTCGTGTCACCCATATCTTGATGAAGTGTTTAAAGATTTACGTTATCTCTCGTAAGTAGTTTTGCTTTCTAAGTTTGACTTGAAATTATTTGTTTTAGGCGATTACTCCTCTGCATTGAATACCGTTTTTAAAATCCAAACCCTGATGCAGGATGCCCGTGGTTGGTTGTTTTTTTTCCATTAACATCTGCTTTTAGCTACTCATGGTTATGAGCTCGAACTCTTTATAGAAGAACTGAAAGCTATTGAAATTTATCGAGTTCTTCTTGTCCTTTTTACATTGGTTTGTTGCTCCACTCTAACTTCAACGCCCTTTAGCCCCCGAAATCCAAAGCAATATCTAAGGACGGTCCCATGTCACTTTCTATCTACATTGATGAAAATGATGAAAGTGCTCAAGACTCAATCGCGAAATATCTTGATGAAGATTTAGTTGTATACCTGAAATCCCTAATCGTAATTTTTATCTTCATTATTTTCACATTTCTCTAGCTTTCCTATACTTCTGAGGATTTAAATTCATTGGATATCACCGCCAGCTTTTTGCAAGCATATTTGGACTCCTTTCAAAGGGGCATTTTACAGGATCTTGTTGAACGGGTTGCAAATCCCTCTGATGATATTCTATGATTCCTTTTTTAATCATTGAATTAATAACTAAACGCTGTGCCGAGTATTATTTCTACTAATTAATTTACAGTAATATATAGTGTAAATGTTCACAATGGTCAAGATTGTCAATGTTATCGAAAATCGGGTTGCGGGAACATACACAAAGTTGGTTAATAGGTTGGATTTTGTGGTATATTTGATGTAAGGAGTACGTTAGACGTTATTTCTTTTGTTTTGCATGAATGGTTTTTTTTCTAGTAGTATAATCGTTCCACGTCCTGTTTGACCTCATGAGCAAGAGCACTGGCAAGGATAACGCCTATCACTTCGATGACAGCAATAATCACTGGAGCGACTGCGATCACTACGGTATAGTGTTTAAGATTGTTTGATATTCGGTCAACACATCCGACGACATAGTAATTTGAGATTGGATTCACTGGGCACTGTGGACTCTTCATATGTCGATGCAACTCGTCAAAGGTGGCTGAAAAGAGAAGGATGACGTATTAAAACTTCCAACATGACACTTTTGCATTCTTGCAATTGTAACTCTGGGATGAGTAAAAGAGGGCTTCAACGGGGTGAAAATTAGTTAGCTTTTTTAGACATTTGAATGACATTCTCTCGTGCATCACGATTCTTCTGATTATTTTACCAAAAGACTCATTATGCTTCGTCTACCAAGAATAGCCTATTTGAATGCGTTAATTGATTTGAAACCTCTCCTTCCAATTCTGCTTACTGAGCCGCGAATTTTAGTCCATTCACTTTGAAGCCCTCATTAGCATGCCGTTTAACGCACTTCGCTTTATCTATTGTATTACCCGAATGTGGTCATTAATAGAAGAGCAAATTCGTGCAATATCCACAAGGGCAGTAGGTCATTGGGCTGATGTAAATGCTTTTTCCACAGAAAATTTTGATAACTCGTGTACTAAAGCGAAGTCCGGTTCGATACTTCCGTTTTGTCTTCAAACGAATTTCAACGCATGGAGTGGGAAAGCAATAATTTACCTGGCGGGAGTTAGTTGCCGAGGTAAGTCAAGTAGTTCCCTGTGTCTTATTTTACCCCGAATGCTGAACACTATAAGCATTGATCTTCAGGATTTCATAAATGTAAGTGAGTGTGACGTCATTACTTTATTAATGCAAATAATGGTTTCTGGAGGATATGAACAAAATAGATGATGGGCATTATTGGCTATACATAATGAAACAAGCATAGTGTCATTCAGATAGCAGTGCCTTAACCTTTTTTGACAAGGTCAAATCTGATTTGAGTATTAAATTAGTTTAAAAGAAACTTTAAAACGAAACGCTGAGTCTAAGCATAAAGAAAATGATTTGGGGAGACGAGTAGCATTTTGAATGACCAAGTGCTTATTAAGGAAGTCAAAAATCAAAATGCCGAGTGGTAGACTTTTTCTGCCGTACGAAGATACGTTGTCCAGGGTGCACCACGTGGGGGTAAGTCTATCACGCACCCCCGAGTTTAGACTATGTACCGGACACGATTGCCTGGCAAAACACCTTCACAGATTGGGAGTGTACACTCAACCCACATGCCCTCTATGTAACCTACAGGAGGAAATGGAGAAGACCCACCTTACTGGGTGTCCAGCCCTAAAGACAACGACGGAAAGCCAGAGATACTGGGAAGCAAGAAGACAGCTAATGAACTGCTATATATGTACCCCCCACCCATGGGGGAAGCTGAAGTCAAAGTTTAAGGACTAATGATAAATATCATAAAGCCTGTCATTCGAAATAAAAGTGTTTATTAAGGAATTATTCTAGACAAAGACCAGGAAATAAGTTGACTGAATAAAATGAGCAATACACACAGCTTACTGTCCCAATTTTTCCTATTGGGTCTACGAAGTGGAATAATATATATGTAAGGGAATTGAGCATTCGATTTTCTATGGGCTGCTATTCACCATTCACGTTAATCATATTTTAATTGGCCAAAATGTCTGCTTACCATCGTCTAAATTGTTTAGAAGAAATTAGAACTGAAAGATCAGCATTAATTTTAGATTAATAAACATATCATTTTGCGAAAAACGGAGAGGTGTAATAATGCGCTTCCGTTCACCGAAGTACCGTGTCGATTTCACTCTAGTGCCATGTCACTTTCAGATCTTAGATATGGTGGTGCTATTTCATCAATATTTTTGCCCACGTTTCTTAAATTTCCATGTTTCCTCATCTCAAGTCTTAGAAGTTAATTATTTATAACAAATGGCAGGCGTTTTGATAGCTATCATTAACCCTTTAGTTGACTTCGGGCTTCACAGAGGGGAGGAGGAACATCAAAGTGAGAAGAATTCAGGGGGGGGGGGTAGAAGGGTGTTTCAAAGATGTAAAAGAAACAGACAAAGGCTCAGAAAGGGTAAGATGAGTAGTGGTAGGGGTCGAATATGACATACAGTGGGGGTGATGGTTGTTTGAAGTGAGAAGTCAACTGCCGATTAATAGACTTTTTTGCCGCATGAGTATACGTTGCCAGGTGTTTGGTCAAAAAGCTTCATATTCAATTTTGCCCCAACGTTGACTTCATTATTTAATCACATTTAAAAAGCATAATGGTGAGAAATATTGAGCAACTGCAGAGAACAGGAAACCCTTGTAAAAGCGTAGTTAAGTGTCTACCATTTTAAAGTGAATCGAACAATTATTCGTGTTTTTCCCCTTATTCTACAGTGATGTAAACGATGAAAGTGTTAGCAGGCGCCAGTGGCTTAATCATTTCTCCCTAACACTGATTTTACTAGCTGTAACTTGCGATCAAACATTCCCAGTGTTCATATGCTCCAATAAGAATTCACGTGAATATGATACTGCTACACGAATAAGTCTTGATTTCGTCTCAGTACTATCTATGGCATGATTCCCGAGTATGGTAAGGCTCCTGAAAGTGGCTAAGCTTTGTCAACGATATAGAGGAAACAGAGGTATGAATTAAAATACATTTGTTTGAAATGTATGTGGGAGGGTGTTGACTCTGTAATTAATCATTTAATACTATTTGAATTCAATGGCCTAATAATGACAATTGATTATTGATTGGTTGAGAAGTTTCTGCACTCGTGATCACAGTTGCACCTTAACGCCACGACCAAACAGCTCCAATGATAGGAAAGCAACGATAAATGAAAAAATCCCATTTATATCTTACCTTGAAATAAATTAATCTACTCATCCTCAATTGTTAACAGTGTCTCGTGAAACAAATTGAACCTAGAGAAACTATAACGTAGTCTTTACAAATTTAGCAAATTTATGTTTTTCATCCAAAAGTTTTATTTTCGGTAATAATATCATAATAATAGACTTTTCGAATACTATAATTATATTAATTATAATAATTTGAAGTTGAAAGATATAATTTAAATGAGTGCAAGTAACTATGAATTAAAATGAAATTTGAGTAAATAATAAGGCTACATTAGAATCATTAAAAATCTTACACTTTGCTATCGAGTGCAATGAATAAGAAAAAGGTCTAAAATTGTTTCTGTATTTATGTAAATACAACTGTGGGACACGTTATCGCTCTGTGCGTCATCGTATGCCTGTATGTCCGCTCGCCAGGATTGGGAGGTGCGGCCGTGCAACTCTGTGTGCAACGACCGTACAAACAGTGACCAATCATTAACCTCTGTTTAACCTAATCCCCCATCCTGATCATGAGTAGCTCCCTGTGTGTACACTTGATCCGCAATGTACGTCCTGAATAAACGTGCTCCGTGCTACACGTCTGTTTCCTTTATAGCTGGGCTATAGCTTAGCTGGTTCTGGGTGTCTAGCTAGATGTTGGAGAATCTGCCATAGAGATTTCTGAGTCAGTCAGGCTTTACTAAGGTAGCAATCCGCTACACGACTGTATA
>UZAE01002116.1:0-10279 GCA_900617975.1 Rodentolepis nana
GCCATGACTCCCTTTTGGAAGGCGCTTCCATAATTCTACTGCATATTCACTTGATGTTGCTGCTGAAGAGCCGAGCTATCTTCTAGCAAAAGAATAGGAATTTGTGGTTCTCTACAAAATGCCAATTAATGTCATTAAGGTAAATGGGGCTTTCGATGCAATAGTTCAAGTCCATAAAAGAGATGATAGACACAGAGGTCTCAAAACGGAATAGACTAATTTTTTCAACTACCTTTGACAAACCAAATATGTATTATTAAAATAATTAGTTTTTTTTAGTGCTTGCATGGTCACAAATTTATCTGATCCCTTATTTTGTTATAACAAAAGTATTCTTTACTTCCCATGTGACTGTGGAGTTAATGGTGGTTTGAGGAAGTATTTGCACGTTTGGAAATGCATGATATTAAATAATGAGAATAATGCATTAAAATTAACTTTAAAATCGAAATAAATTGCAAACATTTGATAAAAATAATGATTTTATTCGGCGAAACTTTTGACACTAGAATACACTTCGTCAATATAATATCATGAAAATTCACTTCAGAAATAACAATAGCTCTCAGAACCCAGTCATTATGATTGTCTTGGTTAATTAGCAATGCCGAAATATGTTATCAGTCTGCTATGAAAAAAATATTCCACCATGAAAGTTCAAGTTCACCAATTTGGCCTCTTTCAGCTACATTCGTAACTTTTAAATAGTAAAAGTTCTTGTGTACTTTTGTATTTGAGGATTGGGAAGTGTAACAAATCCTACCATTTTTGAAAACTCTCGAATCTGTGTTTACATTGATTTAAATAAAATTTTAATCAAGTAAGTGCAGAATTGAAGGCCAATAAATTTAGGCAGTATTTTAAAAACATCATTAATCCTTAAGCTGATACTTCGAATAACTTTCGACAGAATTTTAAAATTTGCATAAGAGACGATAAATCTTACCAATTTTCCTCCGCTTCGGCAAAGATTTTAAGAATCCTTTTATGTTGAAGCGTTCGAAGCATCTCTATCTCCTTGCGACAAACGCCCAAGTTAATCTCACTCTTTCGCAATTTTTCTGTCTTGTCCGGAGCTATCTTGGTTAGAACAAAGGCCGAGCAATTCTAAAAAATGTTAGACAACACATAGTTGAGATTGGCGTCTGGTATTTCCAAACATCAAAATAGGTCTGATTATTATAGAGTAAGATTTTTCAACCTCTTCTAGTACAAGCGATTTCACAACAAAAAATCCAAAATTATGTTACCTACCTCCAAAGATTCTTGAATTTGGGCTTCATAAACCTGCCAGCAGTTTTCAAGTCCAGCGGTGAATTCCGATTTGCCTAAAATGGCAATTTTGTGAAGGGGTTCAGGAATTTCCTTCATTTGTGGTTGATAACGACGTGGGTTTATACGTGACATTTCGGGCATTTCCAATCACCACAAAATCAGTTCCATCTAAAATAATTATAGAGAAAAATTAAATTCATATTTTAAATTTTTTAAGTCTTTCTAATTTTTCCTATATTGATGAATATTACAACATTCAAGAGCAATTATTTCAAAATATATATAACGAGATCCCATTAACTACTGGGATTTCATTGCGTTCAACGATAAATTACACATGTTGATTGAATTATCAAAGTAATTCTCAACTGAAATGAATAGTAGTAGAGCGTAGATGAGGAAATGGCCAATAGTTACGAAATAAACTTGTAAATTTTATCCTCTAATCCCAAAATTTTTTTAATTATGCATAGTTTACTCTTGCTATGGATACAATTCCAACATTTTCTTTCAAATTTCATTTTATTATCCTGTGTTTCAAGGAAGAATATTATCAGATCCTTTTAGAGCAATACTCAATTTTCACTTTCCACTGCAATATTTTGGTGAATAGCTAAAACATGAACCATTATATCAGGCAAATAACTAGTGTTAAGGTTGACAATTAATCTTAATCTACTTTGATATCACTTGCATCTCTTCCTCCCTCACTGTCTCCCTCTCCCTTTCTCTGCTTGCATTCAATCACAACCCCTTTGAGTGGACAATGTCAACCAGTATTCTTATCATAATTTAATCTCTATATGCCCTCATATTTAATTTATAATATGCATTTGATTAATACAGGAGATAATGCATGCTCTATGACTACCAATCTGATGGAAATCTTTGATTAAAACCTGTTTAATTAAATCAAATTGCTCTTACCAGATTTTGTTTTTTTTATTATGTGGAGGAAGGGGAGGGTTTGGGTATAAAACAGTATAAAATGAAATAAAAATTGAAAGATAAATGCATTTAAGATGTTGATGAGATAGATGGCGTTATTATTACGTACGAGTTTCCTTTGAATAAGGTAGAAAATGCAGCCAAACAACTAAACGAACTCTGTATTTATGATTCCAGATGATACCGGATGAATCGTTAACTAAAAGATAAGTCCTTTGTATTTAATATTTGAGTAAAATAAGATAGAATGATGTATGAAAACTGGGACGATGCATATGCACGCCAGCTAAGTTGAAAATAGTAATCATATTCCTTTTCTGAATGGCCAATTGAAAACACCCCTCAACGATTGGTCAATCAATTAAGGTTGAGACCAATCAACGCGGGCCATGTAATTGTCTTTTAGAACAGATATTTTTATTGCTGTCATTACAATTAAATTCGTGATTTCTGTTTTAAAAATGGTGACAACTTTATGACCTGGGATGAATATTTTAACTGGGAAGTCGGTGATTTACATTTTATCCCCTTGTCCTTCCCAAGTAAGCTTAATAAAACACATTGATCTCATCGATAATCTGTTTATTAATAATAAGATTAATTAAATAAATTAAGGGGTTTTAACTCAAGCAGCTTTTCAACTTAGAACTTAAAAGTCAAAACTCAATAATACTACATGCATAAGTTCGCATCCCAATGAATTCATTTTTCTAAGATAAAAAGCATTTATCGTTATTCAGTAATGATTCGCGGAAAATAAAATTTTAGGAGCGAATTTGCCTAATATTTTCCTAATCTTCAAAATAATTACCACTATCATAACACCCATTCAATAAAGACTACCATCTAAACTTTGGCTACATTTATTTAGTCTAAAACAATATGGATTAGATAAAATTGGTATAGAACTTGCAAACCTATGAAAGTAATATGACTTTGATCATAATATGTGACTTCAGGTCAATAGGCCGTAAGAGTAACCAGCATTTGGAGTTCAGATAAAATCAACTTTTATTAAGCAGTGCAAAATCTAAGGTTATCATCTCAAACAATTCATCTATTTACTTGTTTGTAACGAATTCCCTAAACCTGGCTCGTCATACTTATTGCCTTCGCTAGAGCATTTGTTATGATTCTTCCACTTGTCGCCTGAGAGCACAGATAGCTTGAGGCGACATCATGTGGGATGCACTGGGCAGTTCAAATTCTTTTCAATGTGCCTACTATTTTAGATTTAATATTCCTTATCATTTATAAACTAAGCCATCATATTTCATATTTCAATGCAGTATCGTAAAGTACACACTTGATCCAAACTGCTCCTCAATTAGAAAATGCTTTCGAGAGTAAGATCTTAGGAATTAATCGTAATAATTCGACTGATTAAATGCAATTAAACTCCAAAACATGAACAGTACAATGCTTGGATGTTAACTCAATATACCACAATTAGTAATCACGGGGCTTTTTGTTCCGTTTTCATCTTCCACACGACACCTAAGCTAAACTGGAATTTTTTTCTACACATTGAATAATAAAAGAGTTCTAATTACCCAAAAACATAAATCTATGATGGAATTTATGATTTAAAATAGCTAAACTTATTCACTCCTGCAAAAATATGCTAATAAATCAAGAAGAAAATTTGATGTCGCGTCACGATTTAGATGAGGGGTTATAAGGGACGACAACACCGCTCCTTAGATACAATTGGAATGAAAATTCACAGGTTGGAAATTAGGGTTCTTTTTATATAACTGCCGGTGTCGTTAGCTCTAAGTATGTTTTGATTGGTCAAAAAAATCTTTAAAGCCTAATAATACAGAAATTTTAGGCTCAAATGAAAAAATTTCTTAGTCAAGTATAACAAATCACTGACGTTTTTCCCAATTATTGGAAAAAATTGACAAAAATAATATTTTTTCGTAGTTATAGGGCTTAGAAATTGGCTTAAATTTTACTAATCCAACAATTGTGTTTAAATTTGCTCTCCGAAATGAATTCCCAAGACACTAGTCCTCACTACTAATCGGATATGACATTATTTACAGTCATTCCAAAATAACAAGGTAAGAACGTGATTTTTCTTAGAAGTGCTTGGAGCCCCTTGTTCGGTTTGAAACCATTTCCTTGCCGCAATAATATTTGCGCAATTTTTGCAGTAATTTATATTGATTGCAAAGATTCTTGAAGATATGTGTATTGGCATCTTATCAACAATAAATACTAATTAAAAGAAAAAGGGGTCATATTGAGGAGTCTAGATGTTTAATTAGTTCTTTTGCAAAGCTGAAATTAGATAATGAGTGGCAGATAATAGAGGGGAAGACGGGAGATAATTGGCGCGTAACAGAGGTAGAAAGTGTGTGGGAGACCTTCTTCTAATTCGATTATCGATTTAATGGAAATATTGTTCATATCCATTTGTCATATCGATTTAATTTAACCGAATAATTGCAATATTTTTATGAAAATTTCTGACTTTAGTAATAGAATAGAATAATTATATTAAAAAATATCCTTCAAGTAAAATGCAATCACTAAAGTGGATTTTCACTTTCAGTAACGCCAAACATAATTTAGTTAACGCATTTGGGATTTTTCAAGCACGCTTCACATACAGGCAGGTAAAAATATCACCAACACCCGTTTTTTTAATTTAATTATAGAGTATTTGCCTGCTTTCTTCGCTCGTCAACAGAGAAGGCAACTGAGGCGCCTAATTTCACTAAGAAACTCATCTAAATAACCTCTAAATGTGCCTAATTCAGGATAAACGTAACCCTTTGTTCTAAATCAAGTTAGAAATGGTCATGAACTATTCAGGTATTCTTAAGCGTAAAATGGTAAATGGGCCTTAAACGGAATTCAATTAGGCGGGTGAATTGTATTATGCCCTCACCCCATTCTATTCATTTTATCATGCAATATTTCCATTTTCCTGTTAATGACACCTTTGATACAAGCAATTGTTAACTGGCATTCCAGATCAAGCGGGCCAAATATATGAAGACCTTAATAACCACAAACAAATTTAAAATTTTTATTTTCAAATGAAAAGAGGAAGGCAGATCACTGTCGAAATATTCAACTGTCAGTCGGCTAAAATAAAGACAATAGTATAGTAAAAGAATTTTCAAGTAGTTTAAGAGATTTGAGCGAATGCTTACCAGTCTGTAGAATATTGGGCAACGAGATCATTTTCCAAGTCAGTTCTCAGGAGAAAGGTACCAAAGGAGATTGAAGATTGTAATTATCTCGTAAAATCAAATCTAGAATATCTTCCTTCATATTAAAGACAGCGCATATTTTATATATTTTATATTGATCATTTGCATAAAAATTACATGTTTATATTTTTTCTAATTAAAAATTTTTCATACTTCAGTTGCAATCAGTAAAATTAATGCAACAATTTCTAAATGTTCAGATTATTTTTTAATTAGTACAATTCTCAACTTTCACCGGCTAGACCAAGCTAAGGCTTAAAGGTATTTTGTGTATTTATCAAGAATGAAATTTTACAGTCAATTTTTTTCCTCCTAAACAATTACACATAACTGGCAGAAGTAATTTAATTGGACTGATTTACTTAATTAGCATTAAATATTAATGCTATTATGTTTTTTTTTATTTTCAGGCAAATAGTTGATTAGTAGATGAATGCTATGAGTACACGTAAACTAGTTTGCATTGGGGATAGACGCTCACTTGAAACTTTAAAACGCCCTTAGGACTGTGTAGTCCTCTTTTAAAATATCCTCGTTTGTATCTGACTTGTAACGCAAGGCGCTATTGCCGTCTGCAACATGTTCAATACGTCTACTGAATTCGTGGGGCAATAGTCTGCTGTGAGACACGCGTGACTGTGGTTGAGTGCATTTTTTTCAAAAAAATAATAATTCAGGCATTAAAGAGTTAATAATTAAATAGGTATTTTACTTTGGAATGATTAAATAGCTAAAATGCACGAGAACTATGTGTGATCGAAAATAAATAGTTCCATGGTGATTCACCGTCTGTAGATATCAGTTTTTGAATTCAAATTGATTCCTTTTTGCAAAAGACGGAAACCCAAGCTTTTTTCCTCAAGGCGGACTCGTCTGAGATCTTTTTGAAAAGGAATTACAGTGGGACGGAGTACTTGTGCCATATTCTATTGAATTTCCAGTTGACTTAATAGTTGGAAAATTGATTCTCTAATTATTGACAATCTATTTAATTAATGCAAAATACACTACACTTAACATAACGTGTCTTATTGGGATGGAATCAAAGCTAATCTAGAAATGTGACCGAAAATTTTGTGACCTTCCTAAGGCTGTCAGTAAACAACAAGCCAAATGCTTGGTCGCAAAAAATGTGAATTGGGAGGGACTTTGAATGCTCAAGGGGAGAAAGGAGGAGTGCGAAGAAGGAAGAATTTGGGAAGAAAGAGTGCGCGTTCGTACTGTGGAAGAACAGTCCGAATTGTGGGAAACAGCTGAAAGTAGATGCAATAAGATGGTTGGCAGACTTTGCTTTCTTTGTTCATTGTTTCACAACTGTCATTTATAGTAGATTTATGAGTTAGTATGAGCTCAATGCAAATGGAACTGAGATGGACTGTGAGTCAGGAGCAACACGTAAATTGGCGTCTTTATCGCATCTTTGTCTCTACGCATTTTTTTGTAGACGTTAATTCAAGTCCAACTAGATTTTAATACTCCACTTTGCAATCATCGCTATGGTGGTGCAATACATTTTCTCATGAACTTGGAATTGCTTCCGTTTCCATTCAGTTCTTAAGAGGAATATTGGTTTAGGTTGAAATGTCTCCAAGCCTATCTTTTTAGGACACAGAAAAAGATTTCTCTTGACTTGATGCTTCAATACCTCACTATATTATTTATTCATCATTTCAAATTTCAAAAGGATTAGAAATGCTGGTCTGAAGTGGTCTGTGTAAGAAAGCATGCTGCAAATACGTAAATGCGGAGTGCATTGTGGCAGCAAAAGAGCATTTATAGGTCCGCTATTGTGCAATCATATTGATATGGTTTAATCACAAACATTTTGGAATTTCATTGAAGTTTAAAGCAATTGTTAGTCAGAATTGTTATATACGGTTTTGACCATTATGAAATTCGGTTTCCTCGTAGTTTCAACGCGGTCGCTAATTATTTTGGAAGGAAAGATTGGGATTGGTTTGGGCAGTTGATAAAGTTAACAAATCTAAATTAACTAACCAGTGGTAAACAATAGCTAGATCATAAAATTTTACTTCAGAGGGAAGCGCTTGCAAACGTATGAATTGTACTATTTGATTCGTAGTCTACCGTCAGAGGTTATTGAAATTCTGGCATTAAGAGAATTCTATAAATAGAAAGGGAGGTTCATGAATGAACGGAAATTGATAAAGCAGCTTCGGTTTTTTTTATTGTTTAAGCAAAATTTAATTAACTATGCTTGGCTTATTTGGCATTTATTTTCAAAAAATGTTAATAAAAGAGTGTTTAATCCGCTGTTAACTCGAACGTTTTTCAAATCAATCTTTATCGCTTCACAGTAGTTTCCTTGTCCCGGTCAATTATGACAATCGAGAATTGTAATGGAATTTAAGTTTCTCGTGGGAAAAGTGGCTTCCCATCACCGAGTGTCAAATGTCAGTAACGCTGTTTAAAGGAAATCCTGCTTTTACTAAAATTAATGTAAAAGTAAACGTCTTTTAACAACAATTAGCTGCATTTTCTCCTATTTAAAGTAGCATTATTGTAGTACTTTCATTTAAAATCTGTTTTTCAGTAGTCTCTTTCCCAATGAGACTTCTATTTCAACTCTCAAACTTCATCTTATCTCAAGGCAATATAATAGACAGCTAACACCTAATCCCAAAGCTTTTACTTATGCAGAGATAAGCTAAAAATAATGGGAATTTATTCCCCTCCCAATGGTCACAATTATTGACAATTTCCTCAAAACAACTAGATGTTTCCGTAAAAAAAGTCCTGAGTAGACTGATTAAATTAAATAGATTTGACTTAAGCTACTTAATATAAATTTCAAAGTTTAACCACTCAGGCGTAATAAATTAATAATTTAAACTTAAACAACGTCTATACGCGTGAACTACCCCTTTTTGCCAAATAAAGTTAAATTATTATTTCGAAATGGGATAACTAGTTAAAAAATTGCTTTACTTCCGACTTTAATTGATTAATAACTAATTGAATTGGTGCAAATGACTGAAACATTGATCATTGATTTATCATGGATATACTTTCACATATGATCGCGTGCGTCAGTGCTGGAAATTTGAACATCATTTCGAAACTTCGCGTGGGATTTCTAGGAACCCATTGCTTCTTGAATTAAATCCCAAGTCTTGGACTCAACAATCTCACATCATTAAAAAGCGTGTTGCCTCCCTCACGTTTTCACCTTTATCGAACTCTTAAAACATTAGCCTTATTTTCCCAATATTTAAGAATCATTATAACTTTAATTCACTATTAAAAAGGTACAAAATAATGCAATTTACATCTCAGTGTGAAAAATTTTAGTACACCTATGATGGTTTATCAGCATCATTTTCAGCTTTAAGTCATATATTATGATATATCGATTTTAGTATTAATTTAAACGGATTACACCTATTTAGAGCGGGGAAGTTTAATTAAAATTAAACTAGATAGTTATCATTAAAATGGATCCTTTAGTTTCTCAAAAAAATTCATTTACATTGTTAAACAGATTAATGGTGAGATAAATTTTACTAAAATATTCAATTAGTGTTGGAAAATAGGGACTTTTATAAATAAATGAAACTTAGCCTAATTGACCAAGCTTAAGTTAATATGCTTAACTGAAGCCTACAATTGGTGAAATATATTAACGTTAGAAAAACGCAATTTCAATGTATGAATCCTTAAATAATACTAAACAAGGACATAAAATTCACATTGAATGGTATAATAAACACATCTATATCCAAACTTGGCTGCTCAATTTTAAAAACTCACCAAATCCCCCCCCCCTGTTCTTGTATATGTAAATAATTCAGATTATAGGATTAGAAGCCTAAATTTTCCAACCGATTCTAATGTTGATTTTCTTAGCTAAATAATTGAAGTCATCAACTCCGAGAAGTTTATCTTGAATAAATACTTAGCATGTAAAGATTTGGTTCGAAAAATTAAATTATTCATGCTTTAAGCGTATCATTTTAAAGAGAACTGGCAGAACTCAAACAGCTCATAATGCGGCATTAATCAATATCAACGCCAATTTTAGAATTCGACAAATTATCGCCCTCAAAATCGACTGACCAAAAAAGGCCAATATGCGTAAAAAGTCTTATTCCAGTGAAAAGGACAAAATTTGGCACGATTAAGTGGTCGATTGTCGTGGAAGATAACAAAAAAGAATAATGGCCTATAGCGAGGTTTGAAACAGTTTTTCCTAGCTAGAAATAAATCCACTTTTACAAATTATTTAAAAAATAAGACATGGGTGCCTTGTTTTAAAAGATTAATAATGATAATGGTCATTGTCTCACGACTCTAGCTGTTCTCTGTTTTTTTCTGTTATAGACATCTTTCATTCAAAGTAAATATCAAATTAATATAACATTCAAAAGTCACATGAACCCAAGCAAGCAAAATTTTAATTTTTAAAGTTATTGTAATTTTTAAATGATTTTGAATATTTATTTATTTATATTTTATTTCAAATGGCAGGCGTCTTGATAGTTATCATTAGCCCTTTAGTTGACTTCGGGCTTCACAGAAGGGAGGAACATTAAAGTGAGAAAAATTCGACAGGGAGAGCAGAAGAGCGATTCACGGATGTAACAGACAGACAGACAGACAGACAGACACAAAGGCAGAGAAAAGGCTAGATGAGTACTGTGGAAAGGGTCGAATATGACATACAGTGGGGTTATGGAAGTTTGAAGTTAGAAGTCAATTGCCGATCAATAGACTTTTTGCCGTATGAATATACGTTGCCCAGTGTGCACCACGTGGAGGTAAGTCTATCGCACACCCCATTTGAATATTTAGTTCTATTAATGAAC
>UZAE01002117.1:0-10272 GCA_900617975.1 Rodentolepis nana
TATCTATTTATTTATTTTTATCAAATGGCAGGTGTTTTGATGGTTATCATTAGACCTTCAGTTGACCTCAGGCTTCACAGAGGGAACATCAAAGTGAAAAAAGTCGAGAGGAGGGGAACTGAAGAGTGTTTCAAAGTCGAAGGTTGAAAATTTTGAAAAAATGTGATGTAGTACTGTGGAAGTGGTCGAATATTTCATACAGTGGGGTGATGGTAATTTGAAGTCAACTGCCGGTTAATAGACTTTTTTGCCGTATGAGTTTACGTTGTCCAGGGTGCACCACGTGGAGGTAAGTCTATCGCACACCCCTGTGCTTGGAAATAGTGGAGCATAAACGCTTGTCATTCCTTTGGATAGGCTTATAAATTAGAATGCAGTTTACTTATGCAAATTTCCTTTATGATTAAATGGACTGAGATAGGATCACTGGTAGATCGCTTAAGTTTGTTAACTAGGAAACAGTGCAATGGTAAGAGGTAACAGGCATTTTGTTACAATGCTTACTACCACCTAAAGCACTAATGGGCCCTTCAGTTGAGGTTATGAGAAGTTATTCCATATGTCAAACTCATAAGCCTTTCTGTATACAGCCAAGTTCGTCTGATACGTCTGATTAAGTTAGTAGCCAAGCCCTCCTGCAATCACTGAACAGCAACAACACATTAACATCCCCACACCACATCATCCCAAATATAGCATTTCTGATGAGCCGAAATTATCAAATGACCTCTTCGTTCATAAACGACATTAGTTCTCACCCTATGCATGAAACAGAATGCCCCGAAAACTAGGACTCAAACCATAGTATCACGTGATTTCTCTTGTCTATATTTACGCAGTGTTTGGGACCAACTGGAGTGGTTTGGGTATCTAGCATAACCTTTTGGGTGTGAGGCAAAAAAAAGGGAAAATAATTCTCCCAAAGGGGTAATTAATTTTACGAACGCTTAATTCTGAACAGGATATTGTTAAATTCTCGATGAAATATTGGTACCATTGATTTTCATGCAGAAAATTCAGAGATAAATTTTAATTTATTTACATCAAATGGCAGGCTTTATGATCATTATCGTCAACCCTTTAGTTGAATTCGGGCTTCACTGAGGGGAGGAACTTCAAAGTCACAAAAAGTCGAGGCGTGGGAGGGAGCAGAAGAGTGCTTCGCAGTTGTAATGAGACAGACACAGAGGTAGAGAAAAGGTGAGATGAGAACCGTGAAAGTGATCGAATATGGCATACAGTGGGGTGATGGTTGTTTGAAATCAAAAGTGAACTGGAAGTTATAGACTTTTTGCCGTATGAGTATACGTTGCTTAGGGTGCACTACGTGGAGGTTAGTCTATCGCACAAATTAGGTTACGATTGTTGTCTCTAATCTTTCAAATCGGTAATTTACCCTAGCAACTCAAGTTCGCCTTGAGGAGAACTTTCTAGAAATGATCAGGGATTCCCTAAGCGCCTCTATTTTTATTTATTTAAAAATTGACGACAAACAAATCTATTAATTTTTTTAGTGGATGGATATGTTGGAGCAATTTTTAAATATACTTCATTTTATTCAAAGCGTATGACTAAAAGTGGCCAAAACAGCTTTACAATACTTATGCACTGATTACTCAATAGCCACCGGTCTATTATGTCAGAGGTCACAGAACCGATGCTCATCTGAGCCCATTTAGGCAACGAGTCTAATTTGTCAAGTAGGATCAACAACAGAGACAGTAGGATGTGCGTTCCCCGAAAGAGCGATTCCAGGATACCTTCCATTTGCCCAAGTCAAATGCTGCGTGCACTTCGACTGATCTTGGAAGGTTTTGAATAGCTTGTGTGCAGGCAATATAGATGTAACTGTGCACGTCAAGTAAATCAGAGATAGTGATATTGATGCTCATCGGTACTGGTTCTGTTATGCACATAACTACCCCCACTGGTGAGTTTAGACCAATACGAGGAATGAGAGGGGGAACCCTTGAAGAGCTTTAAATAATCCATATTATTCTTTTCAAACATCTTTATCACCACTTCCGAAATTGAGTTTACCAAATCCTTCTTGGTTTTAAGACTTCTAACTAGCACTTGAACTTTAAATAAGGGTTCATATACTTTTTGAAAATCGCCAACCTCTGAAATATAATCAACCATATACTTTTACCTGATTGACCTCTACCCCAGTTTCTAGACTCATAGAACCAAAAACTACAATTCAAAAGTGCGCTTTATCGTCGCGCCACCAGTACAAGAGCTGAAAATAGCGTTATAGTTTGTATAGCTGTGCTATCCTATTCACTGCTTTCTTTCATCTATTAAGATTGCAATGATTGCTTTATCGTAGTAACCCTACTTTTCTAATAACCATCGCAAAATTGTGCTATTTAGGTCACATAATCTTTCAGTTAATTTTCGTTGTGTAACTTTACTCGTTGGGCATTTTAAAAGTGAGACGATTGACACATTAATCAGTTGCATTTATATAATCGCGATATAGGGAAAGTGTCCATCACATGAAGTTTACGTATGCCTTGGCAACAATCTGAGCAAGTGCGCCAGCGATTATCAACCGTCTTCGTTACCAAATAACTAGTTTCCGAGCCACATCGAGTTCTGATAACTTGATCCCTCATGCGTTTAAGCATCTGAAGGAATTACTCTAAGGACTTTTTCCTTTTTCATCTTTTACATAAACCTATTTTAGCAAACAATTATGGAATTACAACGTGAATTAAATTCGTAAATTCAAGTCCCCACTCGGCAATTGATTTTATTTAAATTTCATTTTAGCGTTTTGACCCCACGAACACTTTGCAGTAGTCTGACTCATTGGGCAGTTACTCACAAGTAATTTAACTTCATAGTTGAACTTCAGTTCATTCTTAAAGCTGTATTTAACTTTCGAGGGGATTTTAAAACTGGCAATAGCCGCATGATTCGAGTTTAGTCCCGTTTTATGCGTATTATCCATTTGATCTTGGCCAAAGATCTCTCATCGAAAAGAACTCGATCGTTTTGCATTTCGGTAGGAAGTCTCACTTTGTTCGGAATTCTCCAATTCGGGGAAATCATCCAATATTATTACCTAAAAATTATCCCCAATATCCTGCATATCATACAATCTGGTTTTAGTAATCACGAAATGGAGAATTAGGAACTGTAAATGGCTGGAATACACATTTATCCCTTATTTCTTTATGCTGTTTTCAATTTCACCCTATCAGTTATTATTTTAAATTATTGAGTCCCTTTAAACAATCGTTATGTAAATGGGACCTAATAACAAGCACTTAACGTAAACACTGGTCTCGATTAGAAACAGATAGCAGATTGTTGCTAATTAAATAGCTAACACATTTTGGGCTCCAAATACTATCGATTTATTGATACTTTCATTAGAAATTAGCTATGCTTTGAACAAGAAGAGTGATTTTACCGATCGCAGAAGAAACTTAGATATTGCCAGTAATTTGAATCTCCTGTTAGAAGATACGGAAAATTAACAATCAAAGCAAATAACTTATATTAACAATTCTAAAGACGCATTTCAAAGTCAGTATTTTAGGGCAAAACATGCAAAACTCCAGGAATACTTGTGTCACCAAGAATGGTAAGGCTAATCTCTCTGGTTTCCTTTTGTTATAAAGTCAAGTAATGGCTAGCTATCTTTCTTTATTAAGAGCTGATGTAATCTTTGATATAATTTCTAACATGACTTCTAATCAGTACTCTTTACTCATTGCAATCAATTTAACGCAGAGCCGTGTTTATTTAAGCTAGTTGGAAATTATCGATTAATGAATCTCGTAAAGAAATGTCGTGAAGAATTAATACTTATTTACTCTAAGTTAAGAGTTCTACCCCAAATACGAATTCATTAGTTACTTTTACAAAATATTCCTGAATAGAAAAAGAACAATCACTTTGAAATGAAATCTAAATCGACTAAAGTAAATACGGTAGACTTTCAAAGTTCAAGGGACAAAGAGCTCTACTTGCTTTCACTAAACAAATAATTGATGCAAATAGTTCTCGGCTTGAAAGTAATATTAAACTGAATTAAATGACCAACCAAAGTCATTTTCGTCAATAGAGGTGCTTAAAAGTTGGCAAATGCCCGAAATCGTTACTTTCAGATTAATATAAGTTTCTTCATTGGAATTGCAACCTCGTAGAGTATGTATTTGCACATTAGCATTGATTGTTCTTGAGTTGCACGGACTTTGACTATTATTTGATTTCCAGTATGATATTATGAGACTTAACACTTTCTGCGCGAATTATAACCAAACGTCAGAATGAACTGCCTTGATTAAATAAAGTGAATAGACTCATAAGCACAGTCATTTGAAATCCTTCAATATTTCTCTTATTTAAGACCTTATTCCAAGTGTTCGATATTAAACTAGGTCCAAACAAACCCCCAATTTAATCAGTTATGCGTTTGAGTTTAATATTGGGCTTTGAAATTGCTGAAAAAAGAGATACAAAGAAACAATGGTCTGAGATATTAACTGATCATAATATTAAATTAAAAATGGCTTCATTTCTTTGCTAATTAAATGTTAAATTTAAATGGGAAAAGAAAAGATAGAAGGCGAGTACGCATATGCGTCATGTATGCTTTCTACGCACGACCATATACAAAACGTGGTTGAATACGCAGCTGTAATTGGTTAAAATTTGTCAAGCAATAACTAAAGTTGGAATTTTATTGGCTAATGCATTTCATTGGATATGAAATTGTATATAAATTGGATGTAAATAGGTCGCGGCAACTATTCTAGTTACAATTGACGGTAGTTTCCCTGTCCTCGGTCATTCTTGTTATCCGTTCTGATTGATCTCTAATTCCATTTTTATTCCAGCGATATTAATTAACAAGGCAAAAGTATTTACGAATGGCAGCACCCAGCTTTTTGAAGTCTATTTTGGCCAATTGGAAGCTGATTTTCACATTGGTCTATCCCATCTTACTATGCCCAGTTTTAGTCCAATATCCAGGAGCCGTAAGTAGTTATTGTATTGGCATACATCTTATTTTTCCCTTTTGAGTATTAATGTTAAATCCTTAATATTCTCCAGGAAGGAAAGGGTGCTTACACCCTCCTCTTGATGGCTGGATACTGGATAACCGAGTGCATTTCTATTTACATTACTGCTATGCTGCCTCTTCTCATGGGTCCATTAATGGGTATTATGGCTTCTAAGTCCATTTGTTCTGCCTACATGAAGGACGCAATTATGCTGTTCATTCATGGTGCTTTCTTGGCCGTTGCCGCTGAACACAGAAATATTCACCGTCGTATTGGTAACGCTGTTATAAGAATCATGGGTGGTGACCCCAGACTGTAAGTCAAGTTGTGACTCTCTGAAATACTTTGCGTCTTCATTCTTGTACTCAAATTCCTATCTTCTTTCAGTCTTCTCTTGGGTCTTATGCTTCCAACCTGGTTCTTGTCTATGTGGATGAGCAACGCCGCCGCAACAATCATGATGTTGACCATCGTCGACGCACTTCTCGGCAAATTGGAATCTCTCAAACCCAGTAAGTACATTGTCTGACCCTGCCAACATCTGAGGTTATTTTATGGTTGCCTTTATTGCTGAGCCAATTTTCCTAAAATAATCCATTCTTTTTTCTAATTTTCAGAGAAGGGTGGTAGGTTTTACGGCATCTTTCAACCTAGTTTGATTTTTTTGTCGCTCCTATTAGCCTGCATGTTCTCTTAAACTTCCTTCGGAATGTCATCTGTGTTTCCTTAGCTGTTTTCTTAGATTTCTGAGCCTTCTTATTTAAGAAAGTATCGTTTCTATTTTAGATGCGGAGGAAGGGATTGCTCTTCGTAGTGAGTAGGTTAACAAGTTGTGTTTGTATTCGGCTCCTCTTGTCAGTATTAAGACTGATATTTCTCTAGTGAGGAATGGAATACTGGTGATAGCAATGAGAGCGTAACCACAAAGTCTCCTGCTGATACTGACGATCTTGATAAACTCGCCTGTGCTTTCTCTCTTGGTGTTGCTTATGCTTCCAGTTGCGGTGGTATGGGAACTGTCATTGGTACTCCCACTAATGTCGTTCTTTTCGGTCTCGTTGCATCGTAAGAGAATGATCACTAATGATTCATTTGTCACTTACAAGTACTTATATATTAATATTATCTTCCCCCTATTATAGTCGCTACGGCAGCGACACTGGTCTGAATTTCGGATCATGGGCTGCCTATGGTGCCCCTCTTTCTCTTATCATGGTTATCGTCACCTGGATTGTTCTCGGAATGTTTTTCATCGGCCCAAAGTGAGAACTGTTCATTTTAATTTATTGGTGACTTGTTTATGTGTATGATATAACATTCGTCACTTTAGGAGGTTCTTCCAATGCCGCGGCAGCGATAAGGCCCGTGAGGCTGCTATAAGACAAATTTTGGAGGAAGAGAAGAAAACTTTAGGACCTGTTTCCTGGGCAGAAGGTTCTGCTATGGGCATCCTTCTTATGGTCATTGTTCTCTGGGTTACTCGTAAACCTGGTGTTGACGGGTGGTCTGTTATCACCGTTTCCAAGGTTGAAAATAACAAGACAATTCAGTGAGTCGTTCTTTTCCATCCTTAAATGCCCTCTCTCCTTGACTTTTTATTACCATTACTACCCCTCTTAGATTCGTTACTGACTCCCAACCAGCTGTTCTCGGTACCATTCTTCTCTGTGTATGGCCCGCTATCAACCCATTCCGCAGAAGGCGTTCTGATGGTTTGTTTTTATCTCTTCTATCTTTTTCCCAAGCTCTGTCCTCATTGGTTTTGCTTTGATCTTAGAATCCTCAGCCAACAGTTTGGAGACCGTTCTTCCATGGAAAATTGCTTCTTCTAAGTGCCCATGGACTGTGCTTTTCTTGATTGGTGGTGGCTTTGCTCTTTCAGATATTTGCAGCGAATCTGGTCTCTCAAGGGCCGTCAGCACGTACATGTTGGGTCTTAAATCCCTCCCAGTTTTTGCTCTCATTCTTGTGTTCTCCCTCCTTTCAATGATTATGACAACATTTGTCGCCAACGCTGCTACGGCCAATGTCCTTCTTCCAATTATGTTCGAACTCTCAGAGAAACTCAATATTCATCCATACTATCTCGGTCTCCCAGTTACAATTGCCGCTTCTATGGCCTTCATGTTACCTGCTGGTACTCCTGCTAACGCCATTGTCTACAGCAAAGGTCGTATTAAGATCAACCAGATGATGCTTGCCGGTGCTTTGGTTGCCATTGCTGGTGTTATCATTGTGACTCTCAGCACTGTTTCTTATGCAGTTCCCATCTTCGGTCTCAACCAATTCCCAGATTGGGCTCAATTAAATAATGCCACAACTCCGAAAACCCAGGTCTTTAACGCCACTACGGCCCCCACATTCTAAGTCCAATATTTGCACATTCGCTTTTCTCCTCCCTAGTCGTCTTGGCGTATTATGAACTCGCTCTTATTCTGCTAGAATCAGATGATAATTCCCCGTTTTCCATTTCAGTAATCCCTTTTTTACAACCTCATTTTCATACCATTCCTAACTCCTTAAACCATTTCATATTATTATTTGGCCTGTGTGTATGTGTGGATTTCTCCGTGTGCTTGAGTGAGTGTGTATAGTCTAGGAGAAAAGTGAAAAAATACACATTTTGTACGGTGGTTTTTCTATTTCACCTATAAATCGATGCAGAAAAGCAATTCTCGGTATGTATATATATATATATAAAACCAAAACTGTTATTTTCTCCAATGGGTGCGCCCAGGGGGTTCAGGCCCGCCACTTCAAATGACACAACTGGGAATGTGGAATAGCCTTTCCTATTTTTCACTTCCCCAAATCTCGAGGGTTGTTCTCTTGCTGCAGTAGGCTGATAGAATTATGTCTGAATAATATTAATTAGGAGGCTCCGATTCATTTACAACTGGCTTGAAACTGGGTCCGTTCCTCGAAGTTAAATCAACTAGCTTCTCACTATAAGGTCAGTATTTCGTCTTATTTGACCTGCGTAATTTCGTTTCGACTATGTTTGGATCAGTAATTTTCAAATTCGAAATTTAAATTATATGGAAGAATGATTTTCCCCTTAGACCGGCGAGTGAGGGGAAAGGTGACTAAGTTACTCGGGTGAATCAGTCACAGCGGAAATGAATAAGACATCTGTCTTCTAACTGTTTCTGGATACTTAGATTTCTTAGTTCATTTATCTCAATAGTTCTTAAATTCATCCAACTTCAAGTAATGTCGTTTTAAGGTAACTGGCTATTTCGTTTCTATTCAGCGTAATTTAACGTTCTTACTCCTAATTCCATCGATTATTTTGTTTGTTGGTTGGATGACTCATCGGGCGATTCCCACAGTTTTATTGGTTTGAGATGTCATAAGCGCGATAGGGCTACATTTTTGATTAGCTCAATAGTGCAAGATAAAATCAAATACTCTATCCTATTTGTGGAAAGTGCTCACAACCATCTATTTGTGTAAAATAAAAGTGGCTTGGAGCAGCTAGCATTAAGAAACTGGCTTGCTAACACCTCTTTAAGTGGCAAAAATAAATAGGCACGGTTTGGAAATCTGGGCTTCTAATTCGTACAACTTGCATTTGAACCAAAATTTTCTATTTTAGTCTTGTAGATCGACCTATGATATGACCTCAACAGTCCGCGCTAACCTCCCGTCTCAATATTAGTAGCTTATATCAATAGTATGCAGTAAGTCTAAATCTATACAACTGGACGTATGACTATTGATTTATAATTATAATTCGAGTGTTAACATTTCCCGGTATTGTTAGATAGTTAAAGCTCTGGGTCAGTATAAGGAATCATTTAGCTATTCGCCTTACGAACAAAAGTTTTTAAGTAACACTTCCTATTTTAGAGAATTTCCTACTCAAGTTGATGATACGATCGTTAAGGCCACAGATAACCTAATTGAGTTTAAGAAAACGTAAGCGAATCGTTGCAATTAGAACTCACCTAAAGTAGAACCTGGTGAGCTCTGTTGTGTTACAATTGTACGTGATTATATTCTGTTGGCATCTTCGCTAAAATACGACTAAACCTAATCAAGCATGCAGCTCCGTAAATTCATAGATTCTATTGGCACCAATATTCCGTTTTTAAATTTTATATATGCTTCTACCATTACTACTAAAACGCGGAATAAATAAAGCGTTTGGTCTTAGAAACCGTTATCTATGAAGCTCAACCTGTTTACCTGAATGTTAACAACTTCAGTTAAACAGAAACCGATGCTTTAGCTAAATTTAACGATCGATTTCTCTTCCACCGGCAAGTGTAATATTGGAAGCATTTCAACCTTACTCAAATCGATACCATTTTTTTAACTGAATTATAGCGTAATTCAGTTGAACGAATCGGTCAGTGAATCTGTTAGTTGATTATGTAAATGGAAGATCATCGATAAAACATTCCATATTTAAGTCAATAAATTACAAAATCATAAATCAGTTGTTAAGATATGAAGATTATCATTTTACTAAAAACTTTATTAAAAGCCCCAAGGCAAGTTTAAGTGTGATGCGTTTTCGACTTACCAATCTGTACAACAGTCACATTTAAATACGAAATTTATCTATGACTAATAAGCCATAAGGACTGAGTTTAAGGACTGATTTACGGACTCGCAACTTAATTTCGCAATTTTATTTTAACGCAAATTGGGGATGTGCGATAGACTTACCTCCACGTGGTGCACCCTAGGCAACGTATACTCATACGGCAAAAAAGTCTATTAACCGGCAGTTGACTTCTGACTTCAAAATACCATGGCACGACTGCTTGTCATATTCGACCGCTTCCACAGTACTCATCTTACCCTTTTCTCTGCCTCTGTGTCTGTCCGCCTCTTTTACATCTGTGAATCGCTCTTCTGTTCCCCACCCCTCGACTTTCTGCTACTGTGACGAACCTTCCCTCTGTGAAGCCCGAAATCAATTAAAGGGCTAATGATAGCTATCAAAACGCCTGCCATTTGAAATAAATAAATAAATAAATTTTAACGCAAATTCTGAGGTAAACGAACTTTGGGGTGTAAATTTTCAAGTCTATATTAGTTTGTATGTCCGCAACCGCCAATAAAGAAGAAAAGGGATTCAAATACATTTTAGGATAAGATCATTAGGACATCTCTATACTGATGACTCGAGGACTATGAATATTTTGCATGCTTAGATTGAAGCAAAAACCATCAAGACCTACTATACAAAACTCAAAGTCGAAATGAAGTAACAAGTGGCTAAGAAACTGCTGAT
>UZAE01002118.1:0-10271 GCA_900617975.1 Rodentolepis nana
TATATATATATATATATATATATATATATATATTGTCACATCTTTTTGATTTACTTCTCACCTTGGGGAGTTCATATATTAGTAACGGCAAAGGAATGATGGTCTTCATTGCCTTGATTTATATTGTTGAATGCAAACAATATTTTAAACTTGTCTAAAATATTTAACGCGGAGAAATGTAAAACAGTTTTACAATTCTAAATACTATAAACAGGCCTCTTAGAAAACTTTTAGTGTTTTTAATCAAAATCCCGAGTTACATAATTGCAATTAATAACCACATTTAACTAGTACTTAGGAAGATTTTGTGTTCATAATGGTAAGGAAACTTTAGAGTGGGAACTTCATTTTAGTTAGCAAGAGTGTACACTCTGCAGAAAGACGTAGCTGGATTGAACTGCGATGTAACAGATCATGCAAATTAAAGTAAACGCACCTTCGTTCTTGGCAATCGCCGAATAATCACAGAATATAATTACTTTTAAACACTGCGACTAGCATGAAATCTAAAATTTTACACAAACGCTTGTTTAATCATCGAAATCTTCAAACTTTATTTATTTATATCAAATGGAATGTGTTTTTGATAGTTATCTTTAGCCCTTTAGTTGACTTCAGGCTTCCCAAAGGGGAAGGAACATCAAAATGAAAAAGTTGAAAGAGGGGGGGGGGCAGAAGAGTGTTTCAAAGATGTAAAAGAGACAGACACAAAGGTAGAAAAAAAATGTGGAGTGAGTACTGTGTAAGTGGTCGAATGACATACAGTGGGGTGATGGTAGTTTGAAGTTAAAAGTCAACTGCCAGTTAATAGACTTTTTTGCCGTATGAAAGTTAAAAGTCAACTGCCAGTTAATAGACTTTTTTGCCGTATGAGTGTGCACCATGTTGAGGTAAGTCTATCGCACACCCCACTAATTCAAATTAATTTCTATATGAAATTTTATTCCGACTATATCTATATGTGCCTTAAATAAATAGTAATTTGAATGGTATTTATAAGTACATCAATTTTAAATCAGTATACTTTCTTAATTCTAAGAATTTGCTGCCCAATTTGATATTTACGTATGAATTATAAGTATTAAACAAGTTAAGAGAGAATATTTTATTAACTAAATAAAGTGCTTTTTATACTATAATAGGACAACTTCTTTTAACAATAATTTCTATTTTAATATCTTAGCTATCCAATATTTGCAATGAGTATGGACAAACGCAAAATCTATTCCAATCATTATGGTAAAGTTAATCTTGACATATCGTGAACATACATTGCTTTTATCACCTTTTTAATCGCTTTTACTAGTGTATAGTAGAAATTAAATGCTTGTTGCGCCTTCATTATTGATTCTTTATTATATTTTGAGCTAACTCCAGTGATCTTATTTAGGTTTAAATGGAGACCATTAAATCAAGATTTCATGGCCAAACATGAAATTAAATCAGCAAGTTTCGCTTATAGACGTCTAATTTCTTCCATTTACCTTGGTGTCAGATATGGGGATTTGATAACCAGAACGCACAAGCAATAACTGCTATCAGTAAGAAAATTCGGACAACTTAATGTTTTCAGAATAAGAGCAAAGTACAACTGTTGGATCCTTAAATCAGTATCCACTTTCTCTTGAAATCTGCTTTTGTTGTAGTTGAAAAGATTTCACCAAACGTTAACAATCCAAATCTGGCAATAGTTAATTTTGTTGAGATTGAATATAATTAAATCTTAAAAGGGAAAATAGCGACGTAATCACAAAAACGATTGCCATCAAAATCGGTGCCTCTTAGTGCAAATCCTCCATAGTTATATAAACCACAATAGTTAGGAGCTGCAAAGAAGGTTATAACCTTTCCATCGTGGTCTTCTTTCTTGCCCTTCGGACAGTACTCATGTGCACGCATAACTTTTTCAAAATCAAACCTTGCTAGAAATCTGTCTGTGACTGAGTGCCCGAAATTCTCGACGTCACCTCCTCTTTGTCGGTTAGGACTGAAACCAACTGAACGTATGCCATGTTTGTCTGGTTTTGGGTCTGACCAAAGCAGACCATGTACAAATGAAGATTCATTAACATCTATTGGTCTTTGGATGGGTTCAAAAAATTGTCGAATATGAGTTATTCCATGAGCAAATAGTTCCCGGCATAGCCCACCATGTACGCAGAAGTCTTTTTTATCTATAGTTGCAGCTATGGGTAGATAATTGAATACGTCCACAAAAGTCGCAAATAATTCTGCATTGTATCTTTTTAGCACTTCAGCTCGAAAACCAAATCTAGAGCAGAGCAATTCTTCTTCATGATTTCCACGAAGCAAATGATATTGTTCCGGATTTAGGGCCTTGAGAACAAAGAGTAATGTTATAACTTCAATCGACTGAGGACCACGATCCACATAGTCACCGAGAAAAAGAAAAGCGAAGTTGGTTTCTTTAATTACATCAAAAATACGCAGTAGATCATGAAATTGGCCATGAATGTCGCCAACAATATGGATTGGTGATTGTAGTTCTAGTAGAACTGGTTCAGACTGAAATATTGGCTTTATTATTCCGCAAACTCGTTCAATCTCTTCTTGTGTCATTTTGATATACTCTCCACGTCTACCGAGACCGGCCAGTAATCGATCTTTCATTCTCGACAGAAATGGCCCATCACTATCAGGACTTCGGGATTTACCTATCGGAACTTCCTCTTTTTCCATTTTGCATCATTTATGAACACATTCATCACGCTGTATGAAATTTAAATTTGACAAAATCAATAGTGTGTGTGTGTGTGTGTAGAAAGTGTGGTCTGAAGAAATACTTATATAAATGACATTAAAGAATATGAAGGATAGAAAGATAAAACAAATGGGCAAAAAAGAGGAAACGATCATATTAACTAGATTATCATTATCTTCTCCTACAACCCGAGGCCTAATGTTCGGTTAGCTTATGGTTAGTTCATTTCCCTAGCCTAAAATTATTCTTCTTGGTTTTGTGGTTTCAAATCTGATTGAAGAAGTTAATGGCCCTTTGCAGTGGCAATTTGCCTGGTTACGACTGACATAATTTCTGCTCATTTCCTTAACAGTACAGAATGGAAATTGGAAAGGACCAAACTGAACGCGAAAAAACATTTGGCACAGTAGAGGCTATTACGCAAAATAAATATATGAAGGAGAAGAGCAAAATGGGAAAATTTTCAGTTTGCGTTACGGGGTGACGGAATCTATATCCGATAGGAAGCAAATAAGAGTAAGAATGGTGCTCATGATTTCTTACATGCGAAAACCATTAATTTTTACAGAATACTTGTGATTATGCTTTACTACTACTAGACTGATGATTTTACACACACACAGAGGGAGGGAGAGAGTACATGTTTAGTAAATTTCGTGCCTTTCAATGGGGAAAAGGAAACACGCTTCTTTATTGATCGAAGGACTTCGAAATCGTCGGTGGTGGTGGCATGGTGCATACGATAGGAGAACTATGGCCGAAGGAAGTGTCCCAGTGGGCACAGAACGGAAGGAAGAAGATCAAGCTACCTTTCTAAATCGACTAAAGGGTGAACTCGAAAATGGTTTCAATACACCAGGAGCGGAAATAAAACTAACTTATTTTGAAGTTGTTCGAGTTTGTGATATTGTGAAGGAAATATTCAGCAGTGAACCTCTAATTCTGGAAATTCAGTCGCCAGTTTATGTAATGGGCGACATACACGGACAATTTTATGATCTTCTGCGAATCTTTAGTCAGATTGGCTCCACTGATAATCGATTTCTTTTTCTAGGTGACTATGTAGATCGTGGACCTCAAGCTATCGAAGTTGTTATGTACCTATTTATACTTAAAGTGCTCAATCCAAACAAATATTTTCTACTGCGAGGTAATCATGAAGATCTCCATCTGAGTATAAAATATGGATTCGAATTGGAAGTGAGACGCAAATTTAATGATCCCACATGCTTTTTTGACACCATTGATGTTTTCAATGTTATGCCCATTTCTGCATTAATTGATGGACGTATTTTCTGTGTTCACGGAGGACTTAGTGAGGAGTTTATTAAAAGGGATTTTGATTGCATCCATGGGGCCTATATGCCTATTCCTCGGCCAACAAGCGTATCAGAATTCTCCTTTGTTCGAGATCTGCTCTGGGCAGATCCTGTTCCAGACGACAAGGGAACAGCTGACACGTTATTTATTCCAAATCCCTCAAGAGGAAAATCAATGGTGGCCTTTGGAAAAGCTGCCACTGAGTGCTTTTTCTCCAAATTCGGTTTGAAAAGAATCCTGAGAGGTCATGAATTTTGTCCCACGGGGATTAAATATGATCATATGAACAAGTGCATTACCGTTTTTTCAGCTCCTAATTATCATAACACAAAAACTCCAGCTGCCTATATATTGACAAGCAGCCCCGACGGTAATGACATTAAATTTGAAATTATGACAATTTCTCCTTCCCAGTCCCAATCTTAGCTTCAGGAACTACCCTTTGTCTATTTTGTATAGGCCTAGTTTGAATAAATGTATTTTATTTAAATAAAATACAATTTCAGTTAGATTTGTGAGCGTTCAACTACCATCCATGATTAAAAATGGTTTAAAATTAGCAAACTATAGTCATTATTCATTTGTAAAATGCTAGGAATTTCCAATTATAAGCCAATATTATTATTTTGCTAGGTTTAATTAAGGTTTTCAAAAATGCACACCATTCCCTTGAAATAGATAGTGAAAGTTAGAAGAAGAACTCATTTTAAATGCGTGAATACTATTCTTTTGTTTCTTTTACATAATCTCAAAAATTCTCCTCCCCCCAAATCATCAAGAAAGAAAGTGTCTTTATACTCTAATCAATCCCTTTGCCTTAGGGATCTGCTTTACACGTTTTTAACCAACCCGCCTAAAAAGACTTTAGGGAACTTGTTGCAGACCTTTAAACAGGACTGAGATCTAATCAAATGTAGAGGCAGTTGAAAATAAGTAACGTATCATTAGCTGCAATATACTAAACTTAAAATCTTAATAACTACACGGTCAGGAATACCCAATACTTATAATTTTAATACATACTACGATAAATAAGATTAAGATATGCCATTGATTTAAACTAGATGGGAATGCAACGAATTAAAAATTCACCACATAAATTTAATGCATAAAACTTATGCACATCGGAACGCACTGAAATTGGTAAATTTTGAAATAAATATTTTACAAACATAAGGCTAGTTGCATACTCCAATGTACAAGTTTAAAGTGGTGAGCATAACCTTTATAGTACCCATACCCAAGTAGTCCAGCTTGATACAGCTTTTATAGAATCAAATTGGTCTTGAATTACCGACATTATTGGTATATTTATGAAATACTAATGAAAAAAATTTAAAACACCTTATTATATAGCAAATAAGTAATAGGATACTAAGGTCATCTTCCACAAAACTACCGCGTGCGCATTTCGAGTTCTATTTACTTAGCCCGGTAGATCATAACGCATTTCATATTTATGATTGATTTGATGTAATGTTTGGGGATATCAGTCGATATTTCCGGGGTTTGTTATTACAATTTAAGAAATTTCAAATTAGACACAGTGATAAGTCCTATTCCTCAAAATAATGAAGAATCAGACTCGAAGGTGAGATGATTTGTTATTAACCTAAAAAGTCACGGTTATTACTAATAGGTCATGTTGTTGACGAAATTTCTTCATGGGTGTTATCTTGTCTGATATTAATGCAATAATGACCACCTTGATTTTTTGTTTTTTATTTAGAATAATGGTTTGGCCTTAAATGAAATTATACAATCCACAGATATAGGGGTCGATCCAGTATTTGTACAACAAAGCAAAAGTCATTGGATACCCGATAGCCATTGTCAGGAATGTTTTGAGTGCGGAAAAAGATTCACTTCTTTTACAAGGCGCCACCATTGTCGATTTTGTGGACGAATATTCTGTTCAAGGTGTAGTTCTCACGTATGTATTTTCTTTTTTCCTCTATTTTTTGAAAGTAGAAAATATGTTCACTTTTGGTTTTTTAAAGCTTCGTGACGGATCTTCTATTGGCATTTCTGGACCTCAACGAGCCTGTGGTTTCTGTGCAAGTAATCACGAAATGTCAACTTCCGGAAAAGCTGAGGATACCGATGACGAGGATTCGGTAGACCCAAAGCAATCTAATCAAGATGATCCGGTCCACATGTCTGGTACTTTTGTGGCCACGTCAGATTACTCATTCTCCTCTTTCCACTCAGAGTCAGAAAATCAACCGCAGCGTCAGCATCAATCAACGGATAGAGCTTTTTGCTCTTGTCATCCTTGTCATGATTTCCCCCGACAATCAATTAAAAATTTCTTCCCCACTGTAAATAACAATCTTTCAACTCCTCGAAAGCTGGCGAGTTTCATATCTGTAGACTGCCGCCATTCCCTTCCCGACAGACAGACCTTTTTCTTTCTCTGGTTCAAACTGACTTCCTCTCAGTCTCTTAATTTGGCAAATATTGATGATGCAAAGTCTCAGTTGAATTCATTTTTCTCCAAAAATAGAAGTTATCCAATGAGATCAAGTGGCATTGATGATGACACTTCTTTAGCTGATCAGAAATCCGATTATCTGGAAACGGTTATGGTTGGTGCTGAAAAATGCTCCACAGGACAACACATTATTGATTGGCTTGTTTCAAACTCAGGGGGAAAGATAGATTCAAGGTTAATTGTCACTCGCATTCGTCTCCTATTTATTATAATACCTTTCTAACTTTTTATACTTTCTATATTTTTTCTTCAGAGAAAAGGCTTTTGCACTATGTGAAGCCTATCTAAAAGCATCATTCCTCAGGCCTCTGAATAACAGAAAATCTCCTTGGAAGTTTATCGATGGACCCGAACTCTATCGAATTTGTGAAGACGTGAGTGCATTTGATAATCTTTTGTGAAACGCACTCCAAAATATGTGAAGTTGAATACGTACCTGAAGCTTGGTTGTCAACTCAATAATGTCTGAGAGTGAAGCGTTGTGGAAAAAGAATAGAGGAGAGAATCTATTGGCTTTAATATTATGAGAAGTGGTCCTTTTGATCTGTTCCCACTATTTTCTAATCATTTCTAACTTATAGTCGTCCAGATCCCAAGGAATAGTAGATTGCATGTAGACCTACGAAAGTCATACCCTTCCCCCTATTTTCTCTGATATTCAAATCAAAAGGGATTATTTGCAAATTTACGCTTGTTATTAAGAATTTTTTTCATATGGATACTTTTTTTTACTTCAATTCTGGAATTTAAATTTTACATAGGCATTTTTGTAGCTGAGTTTTCGCTGAGTGACAAATGCTGATGTCATGTAATTCTTAGGGATAATATCAACTGGAGTTATCTTGAAACCAGGACAAATGTTCTACATTTTACAACCAGCTTACCTTTTTTAAACTTTATTTATTAACTGCTGTTAAAATTGCGTCTTTAAAGAAACCATTTTTCTAACGTTTTTTGTAACGCTTTTCTTTCACGAACTGCTGTTTTCTTTTTAACTCTGAGTAAAGAACATATTCGTTACTACCACGTACCACAGTTTCTTATGGTAAAAATGCGTTTTTATTATTTAATCGGGAGCCAAAAAGGTGGAATACATTGCAGATCGTTTAATCCCACACTGAAAGCTGATGGTGAATGACTCTGCTGATTTTGTATAGTATTGGCCAATAAAAATTTCGTCAGGCTCCTTGAAATATAGTATTTCATGTTCGTAGGGTACTTGATAACGTCAGAATTAATCTAAGAAATAATTTCTAAAATATTAGACCATGTGCAATCTGGATTCCAAGATCCAACTTTGTAAGGCTATTTATCCACTGACTTTAATCCTATTTGACAGCTTTTCAGGCTAGAATGCCTAATCAAATCTTCTCAGCGTCCGAGGGTGAATTCAGCAAGAGTGCAATTGTAAATTCCTCTTTTATTCACCGATCTATCGATTTTTAGTTTTCTATACTCGGACTTGCCTATGCAAGATCGCCATGAAGAAATTCTAGAAGAGACTTATCGAAGCTAAGTTCAACCTTAGGTTACAATTGCTATCACTAAAACATCCAGGCAATAGTACTTGATGTGTTTCTCGAGCTTTGTGTTAACCATTGTTCATTTAGCGGTGTTGATCGATGGATATTGAAGGAATTTTACCATGTGTTAAATGCGTAAACATGCATTAGAAATTCGTCGTGCAACGGAAATGCTAGCTTACATTTGGATACTAAAAATGTCTCCTTGCTTCTATTTACCAGATGGATGATAGTTCGCTGTTGCCGAAATCAACACAATCGATGGATAATCTCATCAGACGCAATTCTTTATTGTCTGAATCTATTTCCCTCTCCCACATCGATGAGGAACTTTCCCAAAGAGATACAGGGCGAAGCCTATCAACTTTTGCATTAAATCGGCCTTTGCTTGAAAATCTGGAAATAAATTCACCACAAAAGAAGGAGCCAATAGTGGCTTCAAATTTCACCACTTTAAATTCGAAGTAAATTGTAGTATTATGTACTTCATAATAACACATTTCTCGCTTAGAACAGTCTATACGGATTATCTGGAAAAGTTGATCCAACAGGAAACAAGGGATAATTGTCTCTGGGGTGATTGGAAATCCCTGATAGGGGAAACTGTCCAACTACTCTGTGATGTCCTCCATCTTGATCTGCGAAAAATTTTGGCGAAAAATCTCCAAAAGCTACGAGAGCAACAAGAGGAGAGCCCAAGACAGCATTGCTCCTTAATTGAGAATAAGGAGCTGCAGGATTTTTTCCGATCGAAATATTCGGCTATGCATATTTTGAGATATGTGCATGTTAAAAAGGTAGGATTCCAATTATTTCCCCTCTCTATCTTCTCGTTTCTATTTTTACCAACACTTCATCTAGTAGCGAGAAATGATGATGATGATAGCGGTGTTCAGAGTTACTTTTACTTTTAGAATAATCAATAATTGTAGTCCAATGCTAGCGTAGTGATGGGTCTCCGTATTTTCTTTTTTTTCCTTAATTTTAAAAACGGCATGTTTATAACTTCTTCACAGGTGTTGGATCACTCTGAATCTGTTCAAATCCTCAATGGACTAGCTTTTACGGGCCATTTGATTAACAAGCATCTGCCAACTCAATTTTTCCAACCCAGAATTCTGATGTTAGGTTCCTCTATCACCTATGAACGCAATATCTACAGACGCACTTATCTTGGCTCTTATGCTGCTCAAGTAAGCCCTCGCTTCTGGCCTTTCTCATTCAACATTCTCTCTCTCTCTCTCTCTCTTAGGAGGAGGAATACTTAGGAAATTGTGTAACAAAAATCCTATCTCTTCGACCTACAGTAATTCTAGTTGAAGGTGGAATTGCAAATATTGCTATGAGTATGCTTGTCAAATCGGGGATTGCAATATTCTGTAATGTGAAAAAGGTGAGTTATACTAAATCGGCTTATTTATTTGCACGCTCCATTGTAAACTGTCAAACGTTGAGAATGCTTTCATAAAGTTTTATACAACATTACAGTGGTTTGTGTACTTGTGCTTTAATGTGAAAGAGAATAAAATCTTTGGGGTTTATGAATTTAGCCTAAAATTGTTAAAGATGAAAGGAAGCGGTGATGTTGCCACAATTGCCACTATGCACTGACGTGTGTGTATCTCATGCCCTAGGACCGTGTCCATCCACTCAATTTGGCACATTTTAACAACTATGCAACTTTAAAACTAATTAAAAATCAATTTGCAAATTTAATTTAATTTTTATCCTTTAGCAAATTAAATTATTATTTATATTTAACTACAGGCTTTGTGATAGTAATCATTAGTCCTTTAGTTGACAGTGGAGAGTCACAAAGTCACAAAAAGTGGAGAGGGGGGGGGGACAGAAGAGTGCTTCACAGATGTAAAAGAGACAAACAGACACAAAGGTAGAGAAAAAGGTAAACTGAGGTGAGTACTGCGGGAGTGGTCGAATATGCCACACAGTCAGTTCATGGTAATTTAAAGGCAACTGCCTTTAAATTAAAATAAATAAAATAAAATCCACTTTAAAATAATAATAGGTGGATCAAATCCTTGGGTCCACAAACACCGCCATTATATGCATCACAATTACTATTCTTCTATACCTTTTCTAGGCTATCATGTTTCGAGTGGCTGCTTCAACCGGTGCAGCAATTGTAAACTCGATTGATGCACTGTTGAGTGGGAACTTCGATGACTCTTGTATTGGGACATGTCGATGGTAC
>UZAE01002119.1:0-10270 GCA_900617975.1 Rodentolepis nana
GGGGGGTTGCAGAATTCGTACGAATGTAAAAGTGAAAAAAAATTGAAACCTTCAATTCTGGCAAACAATACAGTATTCTCTCATCTAAAGTCTAGTTAAATATCCAGAGGCAAAAAGATTATAAAGGAAAAGGCACCTATTGTTACCAATTTGATTTAAGCTTCAAAATGTTCCAGCCTCAATGGTAAAACTTAGTAGTATCAGCCTCATCTGTTGCCTAATTCAAACAAGAATAATGCATGATTCGCAATATTTCATTTTTCCAATTTTATGGTGATTAGGTGTAATATTTCAAAGTCCTCACGACATAGTTAACAAATATTAAATTACCAGAAAATAAAGTGCAAATGGATGAGAGGAAACAATGACTTTGATGATAAATTCTTTTTGAAAATTTGGCTAATGAACGAATGGGTATGAAAAAAAATGATTTAAGTTCGCACTCGCTTCAATTGGTCATTTCATTATCGGTTTTGCATTGATCATTTAACTTGGAACGAAAATGGCAAAAGTAACTTCCAAATTTAGAAATTGTGATTTGTACCTTATTAGTTCTTTCATAAAGAGTGATTGATCACTTTAATTCCTAGGTCGCAAACAGCCGGTTGTGAAACCGTGATATATGGTGTGACAAATACAAACATTGCCGCTCATCCATCAAAATGGGAACACGTGCTAAGCGTGGCTTAGTGTTCATTTCAAGGAGAAATAGGAATGATTAATTTTATGCACTGTTGGCGAAGTGGTCATCGTCCAGACCTATCAAGCCTGCAGCTACGAGATCGATGTCAAAGGGTGCAAATTTATTGACGCGAAGAACAACTGACATCGATCAAAAGAATTTTGGTGAAATGCAAGCTTCCCATTTAAGACTTTCCAAACCACCTTCTATCGTCTCAAGTGGACACTTAAATAAAAAGGGGATTGATTTCTCAGAGAATTGTTTATAATTATGAAATTTCAAATAAAAATTTAATTTGTGCGAAAATATTTATATTGAATTCACTTCCTTTACCTGCCAATAATAAGGTTCTGAAAAATTCTTTCACGAGACGAAAAAGATTAATTAGAGGGTGGCTGCTTTATGAGGTTTGCATTTCATTTAAAACGATATTAGTGGGACCTTCTGGTTAAAAGTCTAAGTGGAAAGTCAAACCAGATCAATGAAGACATTTCTCCAAAGTTAGATAGTTATTCGAAATAAGGCACTGTTTAAAGTGTGCATTAATATTTTACATTTCATCTAAGTATCTACCTTCTCCTTAATTTATATTCATTGGAACATAAGGTTAGCTTGAAACATTTGTTTCGACTTTTAAGTCATCCCCATTGAATGAGGTACTTTTATGCACCTTTTATGGTAATTGTCTGGAGATAATTAGATTAGTCAACTGGAGGAATGTTCGAAATATTTCCCAGGTGGTGCCATAAGACAATGATATGGAAAAGCGGTTGATAAAAGCCGACATTTTTAACGCAGCTCTCACTATAGACCTACACATTACCACAGCCGAGTTTCTCAAAAATTCCCACGGCTATGTGATAGTCAGACTCATAAAAACGAGCTGTCTGTAGGAGAACTGCGGAGTGGAGCCCATGGTAATTGCTTCCTCCTCCGGAAGACGGATTTAAGAATTTATGGTGTCTGGGTCTAGATGTTCGTCTGTCGCCCTCCCCATTCACACCTCGAGGCTAATGATTACCAACTCGCGAAAGTCATCACTGTGTGTGTGAGGCCCTTGTTGTAGAAGTCACTTCCCATTACTATAAAGTTCCACCTCCCCACCCCCCCCCCACCTCCCACTTGCCTCATTCGAATATGCATACGTATATATGCCTCCAATCGCCCTCACTCTCTCCCTCTCTTTCCTTCAATATTGGCGACGGAGAACATAAATTAGAAAGCAGACACTTGCATGCTTGCATTCACTCCTTTATTCATTTATTCAGCGCGTTACTTTGCGCCGCTGAACGGCGTTCAGTAACCCGATTGGTCTAGAAGGTTTGATAAGGCGTTTTGCGCTTCTTGTATACGCCTTAAAGCGCGCTTACTTCAAAAATGGGCAGGGATGGGGATTAAAAAGGGCCAGGGTTTGGAGGGAGGGGAGAAATTAGGGGGAGAGGGGGAGAAAGAGGGGGAGGGAGAGGGTGATCACAAAGTCCAGATAGGAAATCTCATAAAGTGCCGATTTATGCCCGGCATAATGAATATGCGTTCAATAATGCCACTTTCCCTATGCCATACATAACACTTTATGAGGTACCTAATTCTTTGTGTCTCCTCATTGCAAAACGACTTAAGAGCCAATTTTCCCAACTGCAACAAATTTCAGCCTTCCAGTTTCCTCAGATTACTGTTTGCCTACTATTTCAAATAGGGCTTAGAAACTTGTGAATTCAAGTACGGTACAGGCAAAGCTAATCAGCCTATGAGGTTGAAAATATTATCGTTTAGATTTATTTCAAAGTTATCATATATCGTTCAAGAACTAATACCCTTAACTTTCAGGCCATTAAAATAGTAGGATTTACCACTAGATAGGAATGTCTCCCTTGGCGAGTTGGCGGTAAAATCAGTACAATTTGAGTTGTATTTAAAGTAATTGTGACTATGTTGGGTTTGAGACTCTCCTTCCAAATTATGACCTCTCATATAATATATAATTATCAGGATCATTAATGATAAGATTTCTTTAGAAATGCAGATCATTATACTCCTATTTAAGTGAAAAAAATATTAGCCAAAATTAAAGAGCATTAATTAAATTAAGGTATGTTGCAGAGAGGTGACTTCTAAAGGAAAGAGCGTAGAAGCACTGTTATCAGTAGTAACATGAGCCAACACACAACGAGACTAGCTATCTGATATCAGTTTGTTATCAGGTGATTAGATGGAGCAGGACGTGATCTGTTTACTTATGAACAGCAGTTGGCAGTGATTTAAACCCATACCTGGGAGTATTTGAACAAGGACCATTCGTCTATAATTCTCGTGTACTTCTAGCACTAACACCAAGGCATAAGTAATAATAAATAAGCATAGATTACGCAGACTAACACCTTAAATTCAAAGTGTAGTAATCAAAGAGATCTGCTATTCCGTCGGAAGTCACGATGTGAAGAGAACTTGCCTAGATCTGAAACCAATGCCTTCGAGCAATTTTTTACTTTGAAATTGAGGCAAGGAAGAGGATTTCCAAGCTCTTTGGACTTCTTTTATTAAAACGGATTTTAATAATATTTAACTTACAAGAAACAAACCATAATTTCGAGTGGGGTAATATTTACTTGTTCACACACTTGCTATTTATTAGCATGTTTCCAAAGAAGCATGAAGAATAACTGTCTTTGAAAATATGACTTTAAAATGTTGGCTTTCATGGTCTATTGAATGCTTATTTCTACTTAGAAAGGCTAGGTCTATGGCACAATAGAACAAATCATTTACCTTACTTGAGTATATTTGAGTACTCATCAGATCCCATCAGTTGATTCTCAAATAAATCAAGTGCGTTTTAATTTAAATTACTTAAAAAGAGTAATTTTATCCCATTTAGAAAATTGAGATATAATTTATTAGTAAAGCTAGCCACTCGAGTGCGGTGTAATGAGATATCCGAGGTTAAGATGGGACACATTAGCCATATATTACTAGCATTCAAGCACTCATCTAACAAACTGGATCCTATTAAGCAACGACAAAAACAGACCTGTTGTGTACAAGTGCCTTATTGCTCCATCAGTTGGTGGCTATCTAAATTTGTTATTCCTCTCTCCCCCTCTCTCTCTCTCTCTGCCTCTAAGTTGAGATGGCAGAAACAGCGATAGTAAGCAACCGAACGTGTGTCTGTATAGGCCAACTTGAAGTGCTATGCTGGGTTATAGCGTGTGTGAAGAATCAAGATAGGTTATGGCGCTAGACATTCTTAAAGGTTAGCAGACATACTTGGTGGAGTTGGAGAAAGAAGATGCATAGGTCTAGTGGCGTGAATTTTTCGTCCTGTACTTCTGAGAGAGAGAGAGAGGAGAGTGAGTGAGTGAGAGAGAGAGAATGTGAGGGATGTACCCACCTCCCTCGATGAAAGTGGTTCATTTTAATACGATTTCTAGGAAGACCGGCACTGCATACATAAATGATCTACGTTAACTGAAATTTTGTCAATTTCTCAAGTCATTCACCTTCGACTCCTCTGGATCTCAATGTTTCTTACTTGCATGTGGCAGTAAAAGAATATCTATTGTTAACCACTCGTTGAAATATAAAGTTATTTGCAATTAAATGTAAGACTCAAGCTCACCAAATATCAAAAATGCTCGAATTCATTGAGGGAATATGATGTGCTCGATATCTGGATCGCTACTTATCAATCTATCTCTAGATTAGGCTATTTCGCTTTTTAAAAAATTCCTTAAATGATCAAAAGCAGTCGTTTTTTTTAAAAAATAACCTTCATTAAATAGTTAACTAAACTTTTCCCTCTAATTACGTTTTGCCTCAAATATTTACTCGAAAGTTGCAATAAGTTGAGTTTCAAAAAGAGCACATGTTTCCGCAATAGTGTATCAGTTATTAATACCTAACGAAAATTGTAGGAAGTTTGGCCTAGTATACTAATGTCATTAATTAATTAATTTTTGGGGTAAATGGTTGATAATATGTCGATCGAACGGGTCTATTCCTCAATGTTCTCTCCCCCTCCCCCCTACTTAAAACCTACACATCTCCAAATGTAATACATCTGTTTGAACAGTCGTCGCCAGCTTTCTAAGTGAAACAAAAATCGCACTTTGAAGAAATAAACATTTGGAGCAAAAATTGCATAATTGGAATTAAGATAAAAGAGGAGAGCATTTTATTGGACAACAAAACGGTTGTAGCGGATGGTTGGGAAAATCATTAAAAGATATACGAATTTCGACGGATTGCAAACAAGCTCACTTTTAAGACTGAAAGATTACGGATGAATTTCGTGATGACTCCAAATAACTGTATATTATAAAAATCCTCTGCTGAAATGCAGCAGAGCGTAATTAGGTAATGATCCACAAATTTCTATTTGCTTAAGAACTCAATAAATGATCATTCAATCAGTATTTTCAGAGGGCCTGTTTAAAGGTAGCAACCTAAGTGGTTTCAAATTGGTCGAAACTAGTGAATAAAGTCGTGTTTTCTATTACTTAGATCATTTACACTAAAATGGGTCTGTGGGTTGGAAAGTGATAACAATTTGGAAGAACGGTTAAATGTACCCAAGAGTTGGTGGCATGTGCATTGAATGTAACGATAGTAATATACTGTAATGTGATCTCCATCAGAGAAGCATTACTGATAACCCGATTCCAAGTGCCAACTCATTATTTGCACATAGAATAAATGAACGCTTCAATTTATAGTAATTTTAAAAGACTGGAACAACCCGCAGAATCAACTCAAACCTCACAGTTCATCCACTTAAAGCATTGGGAGGATAATACTGAGTTGTAGAAGTTCTAAATATTGTGCTATATTATTCATTCATTCCTTTCAAAATCGTTGTAAATTTGAGGATGCATATTAATCTTCTGGAATATTTAACGGCACGCACTATTTCAGGTATTCGAACTGAGAGGTCAAAAATTGGGTTTCAAGCCTGAGAAAATTTTGGGGTTTCTCCACCGTCATTGACAACCAATTTAAACAGTATTTAAAAGAACAGGGAGCTGAAAAATAAGTTTGCAGTAGCTAAGATTTGGTCAAATTCGGATCATTTTAGTTAAAAGATTTTAAGCTCAGAAGTATATGCGCTTTCATTCAATCGAATGTCTACATAATATGTAGCTAAACAGCCAGCTAATAAATCTAGATATGAAAAGTCTGCATTTTTCAACACAAAAAGAAGTTAACAAAGACTGTTGAAAACATGACTTATGAGTCGATCGACAAGATCTCTACCTAAGAGGATAAAAATTGCAAAAGATTAAATAGGGTTCCTGAATGCTGTCAATTATTCACTATTTGATTCATAAGTGGTTATATATACTTTTAATCACTTAGGTGCAAATTGATATGTTTCCTTAGAATCCTTAAGTATTTTTGTTCTCATCAGTGGAAGATAAAACGACCCAGACTAAAAAATGTGCACTTTACCTTTAAGTGCTAATAAGTCGAGTTTCTTGAAGAGAGCTTTATTAATGCCACCACGTGTGTGTACTTAAAAAGGCGCCAATTGTTTTAAAGAAAACGCTAAATAATAGTAGAAATGAATTAGCAAAAGTGCACGCCCACGTATGGGAAAGCTTAAGAGCCTCCCAGACTCTTCCAGAACGTGGTCATCATTGTTGTTTCCTCCGATTTCACATATGTCTGTGTGTCCCTTCAAGTAGTCACTCCCGCTGCCCTTTTGCAAAAGGTACAGAATTTGACATTAAATAATTCATTAACATTATTCACCGCTTGAAAATAGGAGGGCGAACTGAAATTTAAATGTTAATGAGAGAAGTTGTGAATTTCTGTCAACTGAAAAATTCATGTTAGAGCAAGTTAGGATAACTCGCACTCGAGCAGAGGGTCTGCGGCCTCAGATCATATACCATGACCTAGTTTTGGGAATTAGTGGTATTCACAGTTGACAGTTTTGACACAGGGGGTTCCCTATAGGGGAGGCTGCCACAATAAGTTCCTTACGACCATTCGAAACAACACAATCGAATGATGTTTATCAAATAAATACATTTCTGTCACTCGCAACAGGAATTCACGCATGGACCACAAATAACCCAAATACCGATGCATTTCAGATCGTCATCTTGAAGTATCGATGACTTCTAGTTACGTCTGTCCACTAAGGATTTATAATATCGTGCAAAATGTTCATGCAAATATGGATGGAAATAGATATGACTTACAGCCACTGAATGCCTCCTGTCTCACGACAAATAAGGAGAAGGATGAGGAGACTTAGAAGAGCTCCAAGCGATCCTCTAAAGGGTAAGCTGATAGTCCACGGCATTGCTTTAGGGGAAGGTATATCAAGGTCAAATCCACTTGGATAAATTGGAAATCGGAATTCTTACTAGAAGAGGGATGCTGATACTTGAGTTTTCGAATTGAATGGGGGAGCGGTCACTTGAGAATTGGAAGATAAAAAAAGTACCGTGAGAGAGCCAACGTTAAAGTGAACTAGGTTGGCAATTTAATGACCGTAGTGGATACGGGCGGGTCTTTAAACTGTCGCTAGCGGCCAATCGCGTGTGGGTGTGCCTATGGGTGGTTATGCACGCACTGCTGGATATACGGCGCGCTAACAGTAGCCTTTTCGAAATTCATTATTTTTCAATTGTGTCATCACTTCAATTTCAGCGTTTAGCGAAATGTTGTTGTTGACTTGACCCATAACTTATAAATTACGCGCAATCCTTCATATTTCTTTACCTTATATTAGCTATTTAAATAATTTCCTTTTAAACTCTCCCAACAGTTATTCAATTTAACTGACATTCATCAACGAAATATCAAATTTTAAAAAAATTCAGCTTCTCATTTCCATCGATGTCTCTCTCTTGTTTAGAGGCAATATTAGTATTTATAATAATTAATTTTACCATTTCATTTGAGTTTATTTCATATTATTGTTCGGGATTGCAGGTTATTGATGTATGAATTGAATCCCCATTCCGTCAGTTTTTGCATTTTGCATTTAATCTTCACGACAAAAAACAGAATTATAAAATGCCAATTGATCGTATTACATCAATTTGCACATATACTAAAATTTGCCTAAAAGAACTCATTAACAAAAGTTAAGTTAAAGTTTTAATTTGAATGGGAAAGTGGGTAGGGTTCATTTCAGGAGGGAATATTTATTTATTTATTTATTTATTTCAAATGACAGGCTTTATGATATTTATCATTAGCCCTTAAACTTTGACTTCAGCTTCCCCCAAGGGTGGGGGGGGGTACATTTATAGCAGTTAGCTTCCCCCAGGGGTGGGGGGTGCATATATAGCAGTTAATTAATAGCAGTTCATTCTATCATTAGCCCTTAAACTTTGACTTCAGCTTCCCCCAAGAGGGGGTGGGGTACATACAATTCATGGAGGGGGTACATTTATAGCAGTTAATTAATAGCAATTCTGGTACATTTATAGCAGTTAATTAATAGCAATTCATTACCATTAGCCCTTAATCTTTGACTTCAGCTTCCCCCAGAGTGGGGGGTTACATTTATAGAAGTTAATTAATAGCAGTTCAGTCTTCTTGCTTCCTACATTTATAGCGGTTAATTAATAGCAGTTCATTAGCAGTCTTCTTGCTTCCCCGTACTCTGCTTTCAGCTCATTAGCTGTCTTCTTGCTTCCCAGTATCTCTGGCTTTCTTGCTTGTCTTTAGAGCTGGACACCGAATCAGGTGGGTCTTCCTTGTCTTTAGGGCTGGACACCGAATCAGGTGGGTCTTCCTGTCTTTAGGGCTGGACACCGAATCAGGTGGGTCTTCTCCTTAAGGGCTGGACACCGAATCAGGTGGGTCTTCTTCATTTCCTGTAGGTTGATGGAGGGCATGTGGGTTGAGTGTATAATCCCAATCTGTGAAGAGGGGGCTGAGCCGTTTCCTCCTGTAGGTTACATAGAGGGCATGTGGGTTTAGTGAAACCATTTCCTCCTGTAGGTTACATAGAGGGGATGTGGGTTGAGTGTATACTCTTAGGTTACATAGAGGGCATGTGGGTTGAGTGTATACTCCCCTCTGTGAAGGTGTTTTGCCAAGCAATCGTGTCCGGTACGTTTGTGAGGGTTTTTTGCCAAGCAATCGTGTCCGGTACGTAGTCTAAAGGAGGGAATATGAAACTCACGAATTGGACATTTAGTTGCTCCAGCTGCATATTTTGGTGTCAGACCTTCAAAGATTGGGATTTTTGGTCTCTTTGAGTCAATAATTTTTCTAACCCTCCCCCTCCCAGGGTTAGAGTTCACTGATCATAGCGAAGACTCCATTTAGTTTTTATTTTCTTAATTACATACTCTGACAGTGGATATGAGCAAAAGATTGGGTGGCAACATCTCACTCCGCCTGTACTGCTATAAGACAACATGAAATCTTTTTTTGGGCGCGTAATTGCGCGTAATATAAAGTCATATACTTAAGTAAAGCGAATTCCTACCGAATTTGTCATACCTTTGGCTCTTAGCGGTATGCTTTTAACTTATCCCAACCTAATTAAAGTTAGTTTCTTCAATGCTTTTGTTGCGTCGACATAATCTCCACCCCACCCCACCCCCCACACATACATCTATTATGATAACTTAAATTTCCTTTTTCTGCGGACGAAATTACTTAGGCTTCAAAGAAGTACGATTTGCCATTCAAACCTTAGTTCTGGAGCTTATTCTTTGACTAGAGTTAATAAAATTTTTGAAAGTCACCGCGTGTAGTAAGGCTTTATGTTAAAAACCGGATGAGCCTGAAGAGCATGTGAAATTAAATCCATTAACTTCTATGGAATTTTTATTCCTATGATATTGCCCTAAACTTATTTCCCCCATGGGAGCAATAAACATGACTGATCAAAAGCTATTCTAAAGTATGTTTCAGTTCAAACTGGGCATTTACTCGGAAACTAGTATGAGTTCGAAATGGTGAAATATGATGAGATTGGGTATAAATGGTGGTTCAACGGAGGCCCGAACTTCGTGCAGCGTGGCAAATATCTCGACTCTAGTGCTTGATATTATTCGTTAACCTACCTTCAGAGTGCCCTGGGGTGTGCGATAGACTTACCTCCACATGGTACACCCTGGGCAACGTATACTCATACGGCAAAAAAATCTATTAACCGGCAGTTGACTTCTCACTTCAAACTACCATCACCCCACTGTATGTCATATTCGACCTCTTTCACAGTACTCACCTCACCCTTTTTCTATCCTTGTGTCTTTCTCTTTAACATCTTTCAAACACTCTTCTGATCCCCCCCTCTCGAATTTGTTTCACTTTGATGTTCCTCCTCCTCTGTGAAGCCTGAAGTCAACTAAAGGGATAATGATAACTTTCACAACGCCTGCCATTTGATATAAATAAATAAATACTTTCAGAGTGCCCAACACCGAATCTGAACACAACACTCTAAGTGCCATTATGAAAAGCAATTTTTAAAGGAAACTAACTATTAGGTTGGCAAATAAGTCATTGTCGATTTCAAATAAGAAGGCAAATTCGGAATTTTTGTTTAAAAATATAACTTTATTCAATTAGATATTGGCCGTTCTTGTCGATGACCTTTTTCCATCGTTCTGG